>JANAVB010005597.1:48699523-48847106 GCA_029216955.1 Iris pallida
GTCGTGACAGCATGTGTTAGCAAGAGTTCTGAAAAGTTGTTACCGCATATGGGCAACCTAATCGTATAATGTACTAGATTGAAGGTATAATATGATCACGTAGTATTGTATACGCTGTTAATTTATCATTTTATATTGCTAGCTAGCTTCTTGATCATATATGATTATAACATTTGGGCACCTTATTATTATGCTTACATGTGAATATACTTATTGACTTCTTATTTGCAATGGATCGAGATTATGATTCTATGGACCATATGAGATCATTAGATTGTAACTACCCCTTGCCTTGTACTGTCGTGGTCGTATTACATGGTGACGGATTACTCCGTAATACATGGCTGACCAAGTTACGTCTTCGCTATCCGTATTATGGATTTGGACCATGACAAGAATCAAGAAAGAAATGGAGTGGCCGAGAGAGCACAACCAACATACATAAAAAAGTAAAGGAAGAACTAATTACATGAAACTAGATCCATTAAAGAAAGATTACTACTTTTTTAATTGGAGTGTAGGGATTAATTCACAATTTTTTTTTAACTAAACACGACATGGCTCGACTAAGTTGAGATTGACATGACATGACTCGGCTTGGTGGCTCGGAATGACTTGACGACTCGTCTCAGCTTGACTATGCGACTTAGCTCAAGAGATTCATATGCGAAAATTTACAAAAGTAAAAAATTATGGATATATAACTTTTTACGACTGGATATAATAGTCGGTGGGTTGTAAACAACAGTATCAAGGCTCCAAGATGATGAGGAGCGACTGAATTTGGAGGAACCAATAGTCGTTGTAAGGACTCCAAGAGTGCCATAAGGCATGACGAGAGTGCTGGAGGTCACGACGAGTGGCGATAAACAACATGGAGTTTGAACAATAAGTAGTTATGCAAAACTGAAAAGCAATGAGTACCAATAGGAGTTAGAAAAGTATAACATATTTTGACTGAGATGTAACATATTATGGCTGGATGAGTTTGATAAAAAAAAAAAAAAAAAAAACTAACATCATTTTTCCTACTTCCTGATTCCACAATTTGGATTGAGATGGATACCTTTTTTCACATTGGTCGCTGTTACTTCCTTGTCTTCCTGTCCCCAATCATTTTATTATATATTAAAGTTCAAAATTTAAATGAGAATAGGACCCCAACTTTTTCCGAAACGGAATCAACCCAAACCGTTTGGTTCGGTCATCGGTGTATCCTCTTTCTTTGTCTCCACTTCGCCTATGACCTCACTTTTCTCTCCACTCTTTCTTTCCTAGTCAAAAACGCTCCTCCGCCGCTCTCCCCGAGTCAAACGCATTTCCATCTCCTTCCCTGAACATGCTGCTTCTGCGTCAGTAGACAGAGCCAGCAGCAGTTGGATCCGGATCCCGACCCGGATCCGAAATGGTGTTCAAAGGGAGGTTCTTCTCGTCGAAGAAGTACTCCGACTCCTCCAGCCCCGACGGATCCAACAGCCCGAAGACCCCCACCTCCGCCTCCACCTCGGATTCCCCCTTCGCCAGATCCGATAAGAAGAAGGTCAAATCCGACTCCTCCCCCTTCCGCCGCTCTCTAGCCAAACAAAAGGACAAAGAGAAGAGAAAGAAAAGGAGAAGTTGAAGGAGAAGCAAAAGAAAAGGAGAAGGAAAGAAAAGAGGACTGGAGAAGGAAGGAGGGCTTCGGGAGCCCGTCGAAGCCGTCCTTCCCGTCCTCCGCCCCCGCGAAGCTGCGGAAGGGCGGGGCGGGGACGGAGGGGGCGAAGGAGGGAGGATCCGCGAAGCTGTCGCCGATCCTCGCCTCCTCGCTCGGCCTCAACCGTATCAAGACGAGATCCGGCCCGCTCCCGCAGGAGACGGGGCACCGGATGTCGTCCCTCGGGGGCAGCAGCCTCGGGAGGGACTGCTCTGCCGCCGCCTCCTCCTCGTCGTCTTCCCTGTGGGCTTCGACGTCCGCGGGAAGGAGCAGCGGGAAGAAGAAGGATGCCAGGGGGCTGGAGAAGGTACCCGAGGCGCATGCCAGCTCGTGGGGTGCCGGACGGGGACGGGACGGGACAGGGGAAGGAGTGGTCAGCCAGCCCCAAGACGAGTTTAGGGAAGCAGGTCGGGAGTGCGGATTCGCCTGCCTCTGCTCAGTCGGGTATGCAAACAATAGTCTGCCATATGTTAATTCCGAATATCTGGTCGGCTTTTTAGACATCCAATGAATGATGATCGAAGAGCAATGGTTTATTGGTAGATTAAGGAAGCTATATCTGGCAATTCATTAGAGTGGTCGATTGGGGAAAAACCTTGGACTATGTTCTTTGAACTTCACTTAGTTGCTAGTTTTACTAAAAAGGAAGGAAAGAATGCTGCAACTTAATACGGAATGCATACTTTTGTACTCACTAATGCTAGTGTCCTTGATATTGCCACATTTTTTTGGAAGTGTTTTGGTTTATAACTTTGTATATAACCATTGAATTTTGGAAGGTCATTACCATCCATATCAAGTTGTCGTAATTCATTTAAAAGATTTAACAAGCCATCAAAGTCATATCTGTAACACTACAGGGTTGAGATAAACCTTCTATCAGAAAGGTACATGCCATGAACTTCGATTAGGCATTTTGCAATAGCTCGAAGGGTCAAGGACATGTCAAAATTTTGAGAAGTTTGTGTATCCTAACAAATAGCAGCTTTGGCGTAAGGAAATGAGGGTGGTATTCCTGCCTTGATTCTGTCTTGATTAAGGGATGACTAAGGATTCCCTGCATGTTCATTCTGATAATGTTGTAAATCTAATGTTAATCATGTTTGAGAAATTATGCGTATGTACTATCACAATTTTGCTTCTTTCTGTTGGGATTGTTGATCTTAATGAAAGAATTAGACCTAGAATTCACGACTTAAATAAAAGGCAGTCTCCAATATGTATTGGATCATTGGCTCCGATTCTCGGCAACATGTTTGATATACCTTCATACATTCCCTAAACTTTTAGTGAACTAACTCATGTAATTCACACACATAAAAAACATGTCCAATAAGCTTTATGTTGTACTGTCTGTCATTATTGGAGGGAAGATGAATGGATATTTTAGAGGAGGGACCTAATGTTTGTATATGTAGAAGTATTGTGTGCTTTGCAGTGCCCCAGGTTCTTTTTTTAACGAGATAAGGCCAGTCATTAATGACCGTTTTCTTCTTGGGCTACTAGCACTAAGACCCCCTCTAATAAGATTTAGTTTTTGCCCGGACTGGAATTCCAACCCATGCCCACTCCTCCCCTCCCTTACTAGTGTTACCACTAGACCACCTCCTCGGTGACGTGCCCTAAGTTTTTTGTTGTTTATGTATTCCCGAATCTGGGTTGTCTTGTATCATATGATTCATATCACCATGTTTGATGCTACTCTATCATCAAGGAGAGGCGAGATCTCCTTTTATGGCAAATTGCATTTCTGTTTTGCTGACGATGGAGGTATGGTGTAAACAAAAGTTCTAAAAAAGGCATTGGTGGTCATTGGCACCTAGTGCGTACCTCTTGAAGAGAAGAATGTGAAAGGAGAAGAGGGATAAGGATTAAGACCTCATTCTTACTGTTTTGTGCCACTTGCTCTATGAAAGTTATCCAGCTGCTGTCATCACTAGTAATGTGCAGGTGGGGTTTTGGGGGGGGTGGGGTGGTCGAGGTCAGGGCAGGGAGAGGTTTTTTGAGAGGGTTAGATGTTGAGTCGGGGTTTATTACCATATGCAACCCAATTACACCTACCGGCTACCTTACATGACCTGCTTTTAAATTAGAATGTGAGTTACTAGTCTTAGGCACAACTGAATCCAGCTCACGTTTTAATTGATTTTTTGGATATACCCTCATAAATATTAACAAAGTCTCCCTATGAATCCATTATTTATTTAAACTCTTTCAAGCTTCTTTCAGGAAAAATAACCTTTATTTCAAAACTATAGAAATATACATGGGATATTTCATTTTACTAAAACTGAAACTCGTTTTGATAGAATTCTAATAGTGAAACTTATTATTAGTGTTTCACCCTTCATTGAGTTGTGGCTCAATCCCAATATCTTTCTAAGGGCTATATCCTAGAACATGCAAGCACCAAGTTGCCAATGCCTTTACACCGTCTCGGTTTGAGAAACCATAGCAAAGATGGCACCTGAGTTTTTAATCCAAGATTCATAACACTCCTCTAAGAAGTTCCTTTAACCACTCCTCCCAAGTTCAACATTCTAACTCTTTTACATGCTCGACACGAGAAGTATTGAATTGAGCTATTGAAAACATTGTGATCAAGTTACTTGGTGACTAGGGCAAGATGGGCATGATTTGTTTAAGTCAATGTTACTCAAGGTTGTGAGAAGCGCTAGGCGCTAGTCGGATGGGCACCCGTTGTAGTGACCCGCTCCGCCCTAGCGGAACGCCGATTCAAACGGCAAGTGCAACGACTCAAAAACGAGCCGTCGACCCGAAGAGTTGCTTCGACCCGATGAAGTATCGATGCGAATCGATGCAAGACTTGCATTGGCCCGTCAAGATGAATCCAGACTTAGACTTTCAAAGGCGCACTCGGAGTATCGCTCGGCCGATGCGAACATCGCTAAGGTGGGTGGCTCCGATGAACCCGTCTGTGCTTAGCCTAGACACATAACAATACGGACACTATCACGAAATCGCTAGGCGATAACCTCTTGCATGCTAATAAATGACTCAACGCACCTAGCTAAGGGAATAATCCCAACTTGTTTGCTTGTATAGAATATGGAAAGGAACATGGAAAAGTACGAGAACTCTCGCCCGCGCTCCATGCTCGTGCTACGGCACAAGCCTACGTTTATGCTCCTTATGCGTCCAATAATGAAACAATGAATGGTTTACAACAATGAACGGAAAGGCTATCAATATAGTCGTTCCGAGTAGAGTATAGCGACACTGAAAGGCTATGGGACCGATGGGTCGCCAAGGCGACTCCCGTACGAGGAGTTGCATAATGCTTGAATGAATAAATCAACGAATCAATGAATGAATGAATGAATACGTGAATGAATCGATAAACGAATGAACAAGTGAAAGAAAGAAAGAAAAAAGAATGAAGAAAAGATAAGAAAAGAAAGAATGGTTAGCGACAGGTGTGACGGGCACGTGCATCGGGGCTCGCTACCCGCGCTACACGGACGCCAACCTGGTCGATAACGCATTATGGCTAAGGGTTAGCCTACGGCGGAGATAGCCGTTAAGTAAAAAGATAAGATAATACGAAATGGTCGTGGACAAACGGCACGAGCGAGGGGTGGCGTATGCTGTGGCCGTGGTAGTGAAAGGATTCTGCGGCACGGGCATTGTGTGGAGTATACCGTGGCCGGCCTAGGCGGAATCAAAAGTCGGGGCTTACGGGCTGCCTGGTGCGGGCTTGGGCACCGGGAGACTAAGTGCAGGGTATTTCAAGAGACTTAACGGGGTGTACCAGCCATCACCCTATGCTAAGTTGAGAAATACCAAGGGGAAATGTCCAAAATGGCTTGTCATGCCAGCGACCGGTGCATATAGAATAAGGGAGCTTTGCTGGTGGCAATCCACGTGCAAGTCTTTGCATTGAAATCAAAGTAGTCTAAGTTAAATGAACCAAGTACCTCCTGAACAGGCTTGAATGTAACACACCACATGATCAAGAATGCTTGTACAATGAGTTAAAGAATACGCCTACGATGCGCTAGGACCCGAGGCAGGGACACGCACTCGATATTAAATGTTTTCCAAGTACCACATTATGTTATTACATGAATTGTTGTCTAACTTGGTTTACTTGGACAGGGAAGGCCGGACGGTAAGTATGGGTAAGTCGTGCATGTATTTTCTATGCGACACTTGAATTCTGCAACACGAGATAGGTTACGATATATGCCATGAAACTGATCCTAAGGCAAGATTAGAAAGACAATGAATGATAGACGGTGCACAAAAGTAAATGCAACGTGTTTGGTAATGATAGCATTGTGGACAGCTAGCCTCCCCACCAGTGCATAACAATGTACTGATAACCCCACAGTCTGCTTGCAGGAAGCAGGAGACGTCGGCTGGTGCGAGCTTCCATCGAACGTGTTAAGGCGCGGAGCCAACTCCGGGGCCTTGGGACGTTGCAGAAGCTGAAGCACCCTATACAGGACATAATGTATCGGAACATCGCCATGTATCATCCCATCTTGTAAGCCACTTGGCATGTCCTTTTATGTTTCAGAGAGAGAGAGCTTGAGCGAATTGTAATATCGGCCTAGCGCGCTTGTAAACTTCTTGAATATCAATAAAGAATTTGAATTCGCTTCAACTTGTGTTCATTTACTTTCCGCTGCAAATGGGGACACTCTGTGCGACTCTGTGGCCTAGCCCAAATCGGCCGTTTTGGACTTGGCCTTGCACGGGCGCAACTTAGGCCCGTGCGGCATCACGCCTTAGCGAGGACGATCGCTCCTACGGGAGCGGGACGTGACATATTGGTATCAGAGCACGCTTTACGTCCTTGGACTTCATTCGATTTTCTCAGTTTTGAAAGCTCGTTGGTTACAAAAGAAGTGTGCGCTCTCTCTCGTGTTGTGCCTTGGGATGTTCCATACAATAAGTCTAATATTTTCAAAAGCTCGTATAAGTACTCGGGTGATCGGACCGATAGGCAAAGGCCTTTGTGCCACTACGATGGACTTGATAGGCGAAGGCCTTTGTGCCAAACCACGACGGACTTGAGTTGGACGGAATCGATGCTAAGAGTTAGCAAAATGCAAGACGTGCTTGAATAGTCTTACGCTGACAATTGAGAACGAGCACACGAGATCGAAGTATAGTTCGAACGAGATGGTTATGCACGCAGCCTTTTGGCTAAGTTGTGCAGAGTATCGTGCACCTAGACCTTCTGGTGCAAACGAGTTGCGAGTGAGATCGATTATCGCTCGAACGAGAATAAGTGAGCATGCGAACTCAAATATAGTCCACACGGGATAGCTATGCACACGACCTTTGGTTATGTTGTGCCGCGTGTCGCGCACCTCGACTTTTGGTGCAATTGAGTGCGAGCGATAACAAGTATTGCTCGGTCGGGAACGGAGATACACTTAGAGTGTCTATCGATAGGAACGCTATCGGACTAACGCTTAGGCGTACACGGAAGATTGGTTTGGATTTCGAGGAAATAGTACGAACGACTTAGTGCGTCGATACGACGCGAGCGACTACGCTAGCGATTCGTCGAACGAATCTGAAGGATGTCTTAGCGAATGACGCGAATGTGATTGAGGACTAGATCGTATGACTTGAATTCGAGTGGTGTATACGATAGGTTCGGAGAAGAATAAGAATGAGTGTCGACGACTAGTCGAGTGGCTCGAACCCTGAGTGGTGTATGGACGTCATAGAAATTGTTCGAGCGAGACTAAAGGATTTATGGATCGTACGAGTATGTCAGCGAGGCGATACGATCGCGCAAAGCCTTAGAACGCGTCACGCTTAGTTGGTTGTGACTTCAAAAGTCCCAAACGAGATGTCGCTGGACAACTTGTCATTGGGCAACGCGAGTTAGAAAATGGGTCGGAACGATGAATGAAAATGAATGGGCTTGATCGGGGAAACTTAGAGGATCGCGCGTACAATTTTGGATGGATTCAAATAAATTGTGACTTGAGTTTGGACAACGATCTTGAAACTAGCTTGAGGAATAGCGATCAAAACTTGATCTTGAATATCGAGGAAATTGTGGATTATCCAACTCGGACAATAGCATCAGTCGCACGACTCGAAATTGGTTGCAAAGGAAGATCGTCAGGTTACGCATATCGTCGATGGTATTGAGGCGTATCAAAGATCGATATGCGATAACTCGGGGGCACTCTGACTCGGCAAATGACGGTCATGCAAATGTTTTTGTTCCGTTGGACGCTATACTTGAAATGTTAAAAATGTGTCGAGGAAAAGATAGATTGGCTCGAAGATTTTCTAGTTGAACGAAATATAAATGGACTATCGATCTTGGCTTGGATAGAAAATGAAATGCTTGGATTTGCTTCGTTGACAACCACAACGTTGACGTTCTTGTCTTATGCGAGCGCAACTCTAGCCTCGCACATGCGTCACGCCGATTAGGGCTATCACTCCGCGTGAGCGCTGGTATGGTGATTCATACAGCGGGAGTGATCGGCACTTGCATGGCATGGCAATTCGTATGCTTCGACTTGTGGTTTAACGCGAAGGTGACTTGAGAATGAATCAGTGTGTTCGATGATTGAATTTGAGGATTGCGTAGGTCCAATCCGCGTATCGAGAATGAATTAGTCTGGACCCAAACAAGAGTTACGTCCCATGAGAATGATTATTCCACGGGAGCGTTGTATGGTGATTCATGAACCACCGTGGATAATCGGACTCGCGTGAGATTGGGGCGCAACATATTGTCAAGTTAGATGAACTCGTGATCGAATACGTGAATTGGTTAGAATGGATATGTGAAGTATGTCAATTTAGTGATTTGAATGGATTTGAATTCGTTGCGGTGTGCGACGAATACATTGATGCGAATAGGTGATCGTGCTCGATGTTTAGAAATCTGAGTGACGCGAGCTTGGGTAGAAAATCCCGTACTACCGACTTTGGTTTGACCCTAGGATTGGGGTCAGTGTTGGCATTATTGTTGGGGAACTATGATTCCAATCCTGACATTGACTTAGCCTCGAAAAGATGGCCTAGCGGGTAAGCGAGACGCCCTGTTTCATGAGTTATCAATCGAAGGATTGATCTTGAGGATTGGCATGGATGGATAGTGTGAATCACAAATATAGGAATACCCCTCACGAGATTCGGCTGACATGCATATTCAGGGACGCTTGAGTATGTGCACGATGCGACTCGAGTGAGAATGACAAATTCTCTATCATGCGGCTAGGCTGAATGCAGGTATTTTGGGGACGCCTGAAATGCGTGCACGATCCGGCCAAGTGATACGATGAGTTCTAGCACGACTTGGGGAGTGAACAAGTGTCGTGAACGTGAAATCGTGCTAGTAAAAGTTGGTACAACGAATTGAACCATTGATAGGAAGTTATGCTCGACGATAATGCAATACTTGGTCTTGAATTTGACGAGAAATTCTTAGACTTGGTCGACCCCGCTAAGAGGAAATCATACTGATTTCATGGACGAGAACGCTTGAGAAGCGAATCGAGTCATCTCGATGACCGAGATAAACGAAAATGAGTTTGCTTAGCCTACGACCCTCGTATTTGACAAATTACAACGTGCCTCGTGCAACCATTCCAGTTCCATGACACGTCGAAATGGCAACCGAATCAAAGAAACACGACAATTGAATAAGTATCATCAACTCTAAAATGAGTAAAAAGTCATTCGATAAAATTGATCGAACGTATGCGACACGGAACTTAGAAAGAAACCGAGTACCGTTCGATGCCATCGAACGGTAAAGCCATTCGATAGGAAATTGCCTAAAATGCGCACACGATCCGAGTTAAGGAATGGTAGGATGACCTGCACTCAGGAAGTCTCGAGGACGAGACTTGTTTTGAGTGGTGTATGATGTAGTGACCCGCTCCGCCCTAGCGGAACGCCGATTCAAACGACAAGTGCAACGACTCAAAAACGAGCCGTCGACCCGAAGAGTTGCTTCGACCCGATGAAGTATCGATGCGAATCGATGCAAGACTTGCATTGGCCCGTCAAGATGAATCCAGACTTAGACTTTCAAAGGCGCACTCGGAGTATCGCTCGGCCGATGCGAACATCGCTAAGGTGGGTGGCTCCGATGAACCCGTCTGTGCTTAGCCTAGACACATAACAATACGGACACTATCACGAGAATCGCTAGGCGATAACCTCTTGCATGCTAATAATGACTCAACGCACCTAGCTAAGGGAATAATCCCAACTTGTTTGCTTGTATAGATATGGAAAGGAACATGGAAAAGTACGAGAACTCTCGTCCGCGCTCCATGCTCGTGCTACGGCACAAGCCTACGTTTATGCTCCTTATGCGTCCAATAATGAAACATGAATGGTTTACAACAATGAACGGGAAGGCTATCAATATAGTCGTTCCGAGTAGAGTATAGCGACACTGAAAGGCTATGGGACCGATGGGTCGCCAAGGCGACTCCCGCACGAGGAGTTGCATAATGCTTGAATGAATAAATCAACGAATCAATGAATGAATGAATGAATACGTGAATGAATCGATAAACGAATGAACAAGTGAAAGAAAGAAAGAAAAAAGAAAGAATGAAGAAAAGATAAGAAAAGAAAGAATGGTTAGCGACAGGTGTGACGGGCACGTGCATCGGGGCTCGCTACCCGCGCTACACGGACGCCAACCTGGTCGATAACGCATTATGGCTAAGGGTTAGCCTACGGCGGAGATAGCCGTTAAGTAAAAAGATAAGATAATACGAAATGGTCGTGGACAAACGGCACGAGCGAGGGGTGGCGTATGCTGTGGCCGTGGTAGTGAAAGGATTCTGCGGTACGGGCGTTGTGTGGAGTATACCGTGGCCGGCCTAGGCGGAATCAAAAGTCGGGGCTTACGGGCTGCCTGGTGCGGGCTTGGGCACCGGGAGACGTAAGTGCAGGGTATTTCAAGAGACTTAACGGGGTGTACCAGCCATCACCCTATGCTAAGTTGAGAAATACCAAGGGGAATGTCCAAAATGGCTTGTCATGCCAGCGACCGTGCATATAGAATAAGGGGACTTTGCTGGTGGCAATCCACGTGCAAGTCTTTGCATTGAAATCAAAGTAGTCTAAGTTAAATGAACCAAGTACCTCCTGAACAGGCTTGAATGTAACACACCATGATCAAGAATGCTTGTACAATGAGTTAAAGAATACGCCTACGATGCGCTAGGACCCGAGGCAGGGACACGCACTCGATATTAAATGTTTTCCAAGTACCACATTATGTTATTACATGAATTGTTGTCTAACTTGGTTTACTTGGACAGGGAAGGCCGGACGGTAAGTATGGGTAAGTCGTGCATGTATTTTCTATGCGACACTTGAATTCTGCAACACGAGATAGGTTACGATATATGCCATGAAACTGATCCTAAGAAGATTAGAAAGACAATGAACGATAGACGGTGCACAAAAGTAAATGCAACGTGTTTGGTAATGATAGCATTGTGGGCGAGCTAGCCTCCCACCAGTGCATAACAATGTACTGATAACCCCACAGTCTGCTTGCAGGAAGCAGGAGACGTCGGCTGGTGCGGAGCTTCCATCGAACGTGTTAAGGCGCGGAGCCAACTCCGGGGCCTTGGGACGTTTTAGAAGCTGAAGCACCCTATACAGGACATAATGTATCGGAACATCGCCATGTATCATCCCATCTTGTAAGCCACTTGGTACGCCCTTTTATGTTTCAGAGAGAGAGAGCTTGAGCGAATTGTAATATCGGCTAGCGCCGCTTGTAAACTTCTTGAATATCAATAAAGAATTTGAATTCGCTTCAACTTGTGTTCATTTACTTTCCGCTGCAAATAGGGACACTCTGTGCGACTCTGTGGTCTAGCCCAAATCGGCCGTTTCTGGACTTGGCCTTGCACGGGCGCAACTTAGGCCCGTGCGGCATCACGCCTTAGCGAGGACGATCGCTCCTACGGGAGCGGGGCGTGACACCCGTCGCCTAGGCGGTCGTCTAGGCGGCCGCCTAAATCTAGGCGGTTCAAAAATAAATAAATAAAATCCAAAAAACCTACTGAAAATTACAGAGGAAGTCCATAAAACCCTAAAACATGCATAGTTGGGCGTCGCGGGGGGGGGGGGGGTCTAGGCGGGCATCGGGCGGACATCAGGCGCTGCCTAGGCGGACGCCTAGACTGCCTTTTAGAACAGTGATTTTACTAGTGGGAAAAACAAAGTATTGCTAGCTATATACTCATTATTTTAAACTTTGAGGGACTAGTCTAAAACATTTGTAGATTGAAGGGGTGGTGGTTTAAGCCTTTTAAGGACATAATGGTTTTATTAGTACGGGTCTCTTAAAGTTTTCATATGACTTGGGATTTCTGTTTAGAAAACCCCTTTAAAGTAATTAGCACATTTTTGTTTAGTGTCAACTGGTAATTAACTTATGAACCTTAACCATATTCCCTTTCCTTCTCCTTCCTCTCGTTTCTCAATTTTCCCTATCTCCTTCTTACTAATGGAGAGAGTGAATGATGCCCATACGAGCTATTAGGCTGCTAATTTGGCCACCTGAACTGTAGGCTTGTTGATGAAACAATTCCGTAGCATCTTTTGGAATGTTCACATCCTCTAGGAGAGATGCAAGTGGAAACTTGTACTGTATAGCATAGGATATTAATTAGGGAGACGTGGGTGTTGACTGCAGTTTGAGATCTAGTGATAGTTTCTCTGGTGCTGGGTAGGCTACTATCCTACTGTTAGTATGTAGGATACCTAGAAAGATTGCACTCTTGAAAGAAGTCACGAAATACATGTGGACACTTCAGAAAACTCCAAGCCATGTCCAACATGCATTGACATGATAACTGTTTCCTTTTTAAAGAATTTCTCAAACTCTGGCCTACATAGCCACAAATATTGTTGGGAAACGGCCTGGAAACTATGCTATTTAAGCGTATTTGGTTCATCATGTTATACACTCTGTTGACAGTACTTAGGATACATGATACTTTTGTGGGTATGATACAGCCTGTAAACCATACGAATTGTTGACCGAAATGAGAGGAAAAAATATATATATATACTTTTTGTATTACAAATCATATCATCCAATAAGATGTCATCCAATACAAAAGTTATCTGGTTAACTTGATCTTTATCGGATTTAAGCCGACTTTTAAGTGGTGTAGAAACTAATGTCTTTATAACCCACACCAGAACTCTGAAACTTGACCTGGATACTTATATAACCCTTTTAAATCCATTCAAACTCTTTCAATCAACCTCTTTCGAGGGAACTTTTTGGACGAACATCTCCTTTATGGTGTTCTTCTTCATCGACTTCTACCATTTCCAAAGACAACAACAACATCCTACGGGGATGGCATTTGGTAGTAGGCCTGTCAATCGTAGACCGAAAATCGTATCCGATCCGTATTCGAATAAAAATATCCGAAATTTCGGATACATATACGATTCGGATATCATATCGTATATTTATCGATATCAGATGCGGATACGTAAGTGTCATATCTGGACCAATAATCCAAACCAATAATATTTAAATTATTTGTAAATTAAAATATATTCATGTATGCATGGGACTATTAGTTATATGTGTTTCTGTGGAGAATTTTTTGGTGCAAATGTGTTCAATGTATACATGAAAATCTGCTGCTTATGATATTTCAATGTGAAAATCTGCACATATATATGACAAAATCTGCTGTTCCAATGTGAAATCTGCTGCTTTTGATATTTCAATGTAGAATCTGCTGTTTCTAGACAAATATGTCGTTTCAATGTGAAATATGTTATTTCTTAACAAAATCTGTTGGTTCTGATTTTTTTTCTTCCCTTTTTAAATATTTTTTTAGTAATCTTATTGGTTCGGATATCCGATATCCGTTAAATTATCGGTAACGGATACGGTAGCCAAACTTCTATCCGATCGGATATCAGATAACTTATTATTCGATAGTTAATGGTTCGGATATGGTAATGCCAATATCCGACCAATAAGCTACCATTGACAGGCCTATTTGGTAGTATGACGGCTTCAACAACTTAGTCAACTATTTTTTCTTAAAAAAGGTTTTGGTTCTTTTTTAATACTTTTTTAAAGGTTTCGTGAACTTTCACTATGCTTTTTTGTTTTTCTTCATAGAAGGTTTTTCCATCTCTATTGCTTAGGGCGTTTACAAGTTTTGCATTGTTTAGAAACTATGAAGTAGAACATAGCATTATTTGAACATTCACGAACTATATGTTGTTAAGAGTCCATTTTTACGTAGAACAAATACGGATAGCACGATACGGATGTGGGATACATAAATTTTCAAATAGGTACATGTAGTCACAAATGTTGCAGGAATACGGTCATGGATACAAGTATGGATAAGATACGACACCATTTTCCGTGTCCTGCAACATAGGTCAACTTCTTCGGTTCAATGATGCTATAATCATTAATAATCTAATACATATGTCATAGTTTTTTCCTCTTTTTTTAACCGATTATGATGAACTCATTGCTTAGTTTTTGCCATTGCTCCTTATTGTTGCTTACTTTGTTAAATTTATCAATAATATGAATGCTTATACTAGTTTCGAGTCAAATTTTCTATGAACAATGTATCTTATGATACACGATACAATACACTTACGGTAATCAATTAAATTAATACACAATACATATCTCGATTTGACAACCTAGATTATACAACTTACTGATACACTAAAGCAAAGCAGAGAAATGGTTTAGCGTTTACATATTTAATTGTTTATATGCAGCCCAACAGTGAAAACTTATATGCTTGCGAACAAGAAAAAGTTAGTTGTGGGGGCTAATCTGACAAAGTACTTGATGTCGCCCTTGTTATGCGTGCACGTGTCATGTGTGCGTGCACGGTTAAAGAACGGGCACGCATGTGCGTGCGGCTATAGATCAGGTGCATCCCTCTCGGATGCACGTATAGACATTGTATATGTCAATTTGCATTTACTTGAGATATTATATGAAATAAGCAAACATCCCCTGCTTTTCAACTAAATCTTTAAAAATTAATTTGCGTAGATAACAATCAACTTTCCAGTTTCTATAGAAAACCACAACTTTGTGTTGATTCATATGTCAACATTGACAAACCATTTGTCTAGTGTCATTGTTAAAAGCATAATTTTTTTTCTTTCCATTTCTATACCAAATCCTTCAAAATTTGCCAATAATTACATCATATTTCACTATAATAAAATACACTTACTCCAGAGCAACACAAATAATTATATTGGCATGGTACTGTACTAGAAGCATTATAAATATACAGGAAGAGTTAACACTACACTTCTATTTTGACCTATAATAATAACTACTTTCTTCTGTTTTGTAATTTAAATAAACGTTAAGACTTTAATCTAACTTCCAAACTATACAAATTTCTAGCAACTAAACAAATGCATTTTACAGTCATTTATTAAGTTTACAGTTTAACTGTAAAACTAAATCCCACCATTATCTGCTTGTGTCTCTGCAAAGATGATGGCGTAGACATCTTCCCATTTTTGGAATATGTCATGCGAGCCCATTTTTGTTATTGGACTTCATTAAGGCCCCTTCCAGACTTTAATTTACAGACTGCTGAAACCTGTGGAAGTTTTTTATTCACCTATACTCTGCGTAGCATGACCTTACAGACTTGCAAACCCTGATATTGGTTAGCAATTTGCTGGCACACGATCCCAAAGATACAGTATCAGTGTCCTCCATATGTTTAGTATTTGAAGGCAGAAATTCACGTCTTATTCTCTTTTGTATGCATCTGATAAATTCTCTTTTCTTTTTTCAAAGAAGCCTTGATTAGCTTATTGCACAATACTATGGCTTGGTTAGGGCTATTAGTTTGGTCACTCGATTCCAAATACACTTATTAGTCACTTCTTGATTTCTTAGGGAACTCAAGGAACCATTCGGAAGGTGCAAAAGGTTCCGCTGGATCTATTCAGAGGCAGAGGTGGTATAAAGTTTTTCTTGGTTTTTGCCATATAAAAGAATATATATTTCTTAGAATATTATACTGTTGCTCTCTGATTGGTTTTAAGCGAATGATAAGGTAACTTTTTTGTTGTTCAGACTCCGTATGATGCATGCGATACTCCAAAAGAATCGGAATCTCCCCGTTTTAAAAGCCATCATGCAGGCTACAAGTGCTCCTCGAAAGAAGTTCCCTGCAGACATAAAAAGTTTTTCTCATGAGTTGAACTCTAAAGGAGTACGTCCATTTCCTTTCTGGAAGCCCCGCGGCTTATATAACTCAAAGGTAACCACGTGTCATTTTAATTGAACTTGTTTCTACTTTATTGTTGTATGATGCTATTTTTGCCTTTTCTGTTAAGGAATTGTTGTGGTGTTTATTATTGTTAGTTTGACACGTCCTGGTAATCATTGACATTATTTCTCTCTTCCCTTTCGCTTTACATAGGATGTTTTGAAAGACATTCAGGTCAAATTTGAGAAAGCAAAGGAAGAGGTGAACTCGGACCTTGCTGTATTTGCAGGGGATTTGGTTGGCATAATGGAAAAGCATGCAGACACTCATCCTGAGTGGCAGGAAATATTGGAAGATCTGTTACTGCTTGCTCGGAGCTGTGATGTTATGACACCTGGGGAGTTTTGGCTTCAATGTGAAGGTATAGTTCAGGATTTGGATGATCGGCGTCAGGAGCTACCCATGGGAGTGTTGAAGAAACTCCATACCCGCATGCTCTTTATCCTCACTAGATGTACACGATTACTTCAGTTCCACAAGGAAAGTGTATTTGCTGAGGATGAGCTTATGGATCTTCGAGACCTACGATCTGCTGATAAACCAATTCCAGCAGGACCAGGAAGAGATGGAAAAAATGTTGTTATTACTAGAGCCTCCAGTGAAGCAACTTCTTCTAGGAAGTCTTATAGTCAGGAGCAGCATAGTTTAAGATGGAAAAGAAGCCAAGAGATAAAGCCTGTAAGTTTCTTCTCAGAGCTTGATACAGATATTGCAAAGGAAGATTCACCTTCAAGCAGGGAGCGAATGGCATCTTGGAAACCATTTCCTTCTCCTGCGGTGAAAAATCAGAAAGAGAGTAGCCCTATGAAAGATGAACCATCTAAAGATATTTCCTCAGAGACGCTAAATAGGGAAGAAAACTCTGATGCAGAGCAAATAGTAGTTAAGCAGTCTGAGTTAGGTTATCCTGTAGATTCGGTTATGCATTCATCTGATCCATCCAAGCACCAGCACAAAGTTTCTTGGGGAAACTGGATTGACCAACAGAATATTTCTGAAGAGGGTTCAATAATGTGTCGCATTTGTGAAGAGTATGTTCCTACATTATATGTGGAGGATCACTCAAGCGTTTGTGCAGTTGCCGATAGATGCGATCAGAAAGGTCTAAGTGTTGATGAACGACTCATCAGAATCGCTGAGACCCTGGAGAAGGTGATAGAGTTCTGTTCAACTAAGAACCTACCTAATGCAGCAGGCAGCCCTGATGGTGCTAAAGTATCAATTTCAGTTGTAACAGAAGAACCTGATGTCCCTTCTCCGAAGCTTAGTGATTGGTCTAGGAGAGGTTCAGCTGATATGCTTGATTCTTTACAGGAGACTGAAAACCCTGTTTGCGTTGATGACCTGAAGAACCTTCCAACCATGACATGTAAGACCCGTTTTGGTCAAAAATCTGATCAAGGTATGGCCACCTCATCTGCAGGAAGCATGACTCCCCGTTCTCCTCTAGTGACACCAAGAACCAGTCACTTTGACATGCTTTTGGCTGGTAAGGGTGCACTTTCTGAAATTGAGGATCTGCCACAGGTAGTTACAGTCTTGTGCACATTTTCTTTTGAACTCTCTACTACATGTGCTTAAGTTTTCTTCTATTGGAATGAAATTTCGTCTAGCTGTTTGTCTTGTATAGTGCCTCAAAGATGATTGCTATTCCATAAAACAAATCTTTTCATCTTCACCTTTTGTCTTGGCTATTATAGCTATTGGAATTTGTGTTTTCTCCCTGGTTCCATGAGTTTAAAATGTGTGACCAAATGACCAATAAAGTAGGTCAATCAAACGCCAACAGGCACTCTTGTTTGGGAGGTCTTGCCTTTCTCATTGTTGACCATGAATACATGACCTATTTATGGAGCATTAAATTTCAGATCAACATCTCTTAAGCGAATTCAGTTCATTTGTGGAGCTCTGTGATCCACCTTGAGGCGCACTCCAAAACTAAAACCTTTTCATATGAAAAGTCTTGGACGCTTCTGCTGCTTGTGCTATTCTTGACACTTCTTATTTCATATTATATTAAGCTCTAGGGGAAATGTTGCAAATACTTTGTGAAAAAATATTGGTTGTTTTCCTGGTTCATCTTTCATATATGTATAAACGTTAAAATTCACAAGTGTATCACTTTATAGTGTAAACTTCTGCTCATCTGGTGTTGCTTCTTCCCTTAGTCTCTTTCCAACATTGCCTTTGTTACTTTTCATTGCACAGGTGCTGATCAATTATTACCTGGCACTCTTGGCTTTTGTACACATGCATTTAGGTATTTCCTATGCAGCAAACATGGTTTTCTTAACTGTTAGTTTTAGTGTGTTTAATAATAATATTTTTGAAAAATTATTACAAGACTGTATTCTTTTGGGTCCGTACCGAACCATTTAGTTTTTATGGATGTAAAGGGCCAGCTATTTGATCCTAGTTTGCAGCTCTTTTGACTAATATCCTGTCACCCCCCCCCCCCCCCCCCCCCCCCCCCCCCCCCCCCCCTAATTGGCACATCTGTTACCACTCCCTAACAAATCCTCCCATATTATTCTTAATTAATGCCATCTTCAACTTCCCCCAAATACTCTCATTTCTCATCCTATTTTTTTAATGTATTGCCATTCATCTATCTTAGCATTCCCATTTCAGATATACTCATTTTCTGGACATGTTTTTAGTTGCCCAACACTCCGATCCATGAAACATGATTAGTCTTATAGTTGTCATAGAATTTTACCTCTAACTTCAATAATATCTTAGAATCGCCAAGCATTCTAGAAACAATCTTCTATTTCAACCATCTTGTTTTAATTCTATGAGCAACATCTTTCTCAATCTCTATATTTCTCAATCTCTCCATGAATGATTGATCCTGAAGAATTAATCTATCTATCGCTCTTAGGTATCTCTTGTCCATCAATGCATATTCCTCCCTTATTTCCTTTTGCTTTTGACCTTTGGTTGACATTACATTTCATATACTTTGTTTTTGTCTTACTAATTTTAGAGCTCTTAGATTCAAAAGTTTCTGCCCATATTCTATTTTAGAGTCTAAACCTTGTATAGGCTTGTTAACTAGTACAATATTGACATCAACCAACATACACCATGTAACTTCGGCCTGATATACGTAGTACTTTCATCCATAACTAGTGCAGAAATGTAAGAACTCAATGTTGATCCTTCACGCAAACCAACATGATGGCAAAAGGTGTGGTGCCTCCATTAATGGTTCACATGCTAGTCATAAGACTCGTAACTCCATGCATATACCTTTATGATCTCAATATAGTTACTAGGGTCTTGTTTCTTCTCAAAACCCGCCTTATCTCCAACGATGGTGTTTTTGCAATCTGCCACAAGGAAATTATTTTTAATGTCTCAAAATTAATACACCAGCATTCTATTCTTGGGAATGCTGCATTGTTTAACAGGAATTTACTAGTTAGTCTGTCCATTACTTTTTTGCTCGCATACTCAAATAATTTATGATTGGAAAGTACTTACTCCCTCTTTTGATCAGTTTCTTGGATATGGAATTATGTACTCTAGCTATGAGTCAGATGTATCTCTGTGAAAATCTTTAGTTTCTGTGTTTAAGAAATTTCATGGATATGGGAGTTAAAGTAGTTTATCTATTGGCTTAGATCCATTTCACGTGGATATTTTAGCCATTACAAAAGATAGTACTAGTGTGACCTCTCAATTCGATGTTTAGTGTTACTTTTCCCCATAAGTTGTATGTAGAGCGAACTTTTATTTTATCATTATTATATACTAGCAGTTGTGCACGTGCTTTGCACGTATATTTATGCTAATTTATTACATAATAAAAAAGTAGGAGATGTTGCATAATAAAATGCTTATAATTATTTGAAGAAAATATTTTATAATTTACCAACTTATATTATGCTATTTTTTTATTTGAAAAGTCAAATATTTGTAACGAAATCTTCTTCTTTTTTTGGATTTTTTTTTTTTGGGTAGAAAATGAGAGATTTGTAAATAATTAGTATTTATATATTATAGTTTAAAGTAAAATATGGGAAGAGACATGATAATGGATACTAAGTATTTATAATGATAGTGGGTATTAAGGATGGTATTGGACATTAATGATAATTGTATATAGTTATGATTACACCATCAATTATATTTTATCAAATAGGGTAAGTTAAGGGCATTTTAGGAATCTTAAAAGTTTCACGGTGAAGCCTTTCAAGTTTTCTTATTATATAGTAGATAGATCTTCGAGACCAAGAGCAAGATTTTAGATTGTAAGTTCTCTTGAAGAGTGAAAATCCAAGATATATGGTTCAAGTTCAACCTGTTCTTAGAAGTTGCATAAAGGATTTTTTTTTTTTTTTATAATTTTCATTTACCATATGCTGCATTCTTTCTTTCTGATGAAATGGAGATATATTGTTTAGTTATTATTTCATTATATAGTTTTATAAAAACAACGTTGAATTCTTTCCTTTAGATCAAGCACATGAATACCATTCAGACTTCTTCAGCTACTACCTATGCATTTGCAGGAACCAGTTGCAGTCCTATATGTTGTTGATTTTGCATAAACTGCTTAGTGCTTATTAATAAATTGTTATGAGCGCTTCATTTGGGATGCACTTTGAATGATGCAGATTGTTGAACTCGCTGATATTGCTCGATGTATAGCAAATGCAGCTGTGGATGACGAACGCTCTTTGTCGTATTTGATTTCCTGTTTGGAAGATCTTCAAGAGGTTGTCAATCGGCGGAAGCTCGATGCACTCACCGTGCAGACATTTGGAACACGGATAGAGAAGCTTCATCAGTGAGTGTACATATTGAGTTTGTAGCACGTGCTTTGTCATTCTTCTATTTCCACCCAGAGTTTTGATATCCATATTCTATTCTGCTATTTTATATGCTTTTTGTTTTTATAAGGGAATATCAGGGTTCATATAATGTTACAGTTCTATTTATCCGATGTATACATCTTACAGTAATCATTGTTACAATTAGGGAGAAATGTGTGCAACTCTGTGGCGCAGTTGATGTTGAAAAGGTCGATGCAACAAGCAATGCTATGGATGAAGAAGAAGATGTAGTCCGTAGCCTGCGGACAAGTCCTGTCCACCCTATAACTAATGACCGAACAACTATAGATGACTTTGAGATCATAAAGCCTATAAGTCGAGGTGCATTTGGTCGTGTGTTTTTAGCAAAGAAAAGAAAAACAGGAGACCTCTTTGCTATCAAGGTAATTTATCATGCCTCCTGTACATAAAACGATGTCCTTTCAGTTTTATTTGGGCATGCTAACAATTTCTAACTTAGAGCATCATCTTTAAGGTATTATAACTTAAGCGATCAGTTAGGTTTCCATATGCCGTTTAAATTGTTTTTATCATGAATTCTTATAACTATAGCTGCCTCCTTGTCTATATTTGGTGATTATGGAAAGTCTTCTTCAAGTAGCATATTTGAATTTGCTTCTGATGATCAAATTTTAAGATGGATATATATTGGATTTGTTCCTGCCCTGTTCATTACTGATAGCCTAACCAACATACTCTACAATACTTATGACAATTAGTTTTTTTGGATATATGCCTTGTTGATAAATTCATATGTAGGTTAAATCGATATTGATATGTAAAATGAACCATTCTCATCTTACACATGCGAATGATTCATTAATAGAGTTGCCACTTGATTTATAGACCTCCAGTGGCAGATGTGGGTCTCAGGCAACAATTTCTCTTCGCAGCATCGTTACATCTATTGTGCAATTCATGTTTATTATTCATCTTCTTTATCCTTATATCTCCATTCCCACCCCCCCCCCCCCCCCCCCCCCCCCCCCTTCTCTTTTCCCCTTATTTTCCTCCGTCTTTCCTATGTCCCCCTATTCTGCCTCGAAAAGCTGTTGCAGGGCTTGCTTGGTGAGAGTCCCAAGCAGTGGGATCAAGCTCTTCTACCTTCAGAGTTCACACACAACCGTTCGGAGAATTGGACCACTAGGAATACCTTTTGAGATTGTTTATGGTAGCAA
The DNA here is from genome assembly GCA_029216955.1 of Iris pallida. Lineage (NCBI taxonomy): Eukaryota > Viridiplantae > Streptophyta > Magnoliopsida > Asparagales > Iridaceae > Iris > Iris pallida. Next base: position 48,721,545 of record JANAVB010005597.1, read on the forward strand.
CCTACATGGTGTCCTCGACCTTTTGAGGTTGTATATTTAGCAACTTGCATGGTGCCGTTGACCTTGCACCACTGCTCCATGCTGAGCGGTGAAGTAACATAACCAACGAATTGGTGGATTGTCAAAAAGAGTTGCGTGAACAAGTGTGGCATCAAACAAGTAAGATACATGTGATAATTACCTTCGTCATGTGGTTTTTGGGGAGGGTGACATTGCGTGGGCCATTCCCCCCATGGACAAACATCTTGTGGGGGAGAGTATATCAAGCTAGGACAAGGTGGGCCTGTGCAAGTGTTGAAGAAGATCGGCGATAATGCCCAACAGGTAAAGCTGCTGTGCTATCTGAAGACCTCGTGTGTGTTGCAAATAAGGCATCTGGTACCTAAAAGTGTGACTCATCAGAAGAACACGAAACAAACTCGAGGGCGAGTTCTTTTCTAGCTGGGGTGGAGGGCGCGATCTAGGAATACACTGTGATCTGATCGAGGAAACTCTGCACTAGAATTCCATTAGAAGTCCATCGACATTAAATGGAATTCTGGTTTATTTTATAAAGTATTGATTTAAGAATTATTTCCATCATGTTTTGAAATTAACTACATGTGTTGGCATTTTGATAAGTTTCCTTTTAGTTTCGATTAATTTAGGTAATTATTCAATGGATTTGCACTTCTCCTTTTAGTTTGCACTTTGTAGTAATTTAGAATATTTGATCTTCCTAGAACTATGTAGTATGTAAATGTATGAAAGATCATTGTAATAAGCAACTTATGTTTTTAATTTAATCAGAGACTTTGTCTAGTTATCTTCCCCGAATATGTTCTTCAGTTTTTTCTCCACCAAGCTTTCACTACCAATAAGTCCCACCTTGGATCTGCTTCACTACATATATTAATTGATACTGTACCTACTTCCTTCTATAATACATCATGGTCAGCAAGCTTGTTATTAGTTTTAATGCTTTTTCTGAGACTTGACATATATCTGCAGGTTCTTAGAAAGGCAGATACGATTCGTAAAAATGCTGTGGAGAGTATATTGGCCGAACGGGATATCTTAATTTCAGTTCGGAATCCTTTTGTGGTGAGCTATTCTGATAAAAGTTCATTTATTTGTCTCCAACAAACACTTAATGACTCTCATTTACCTTGGATATGATTTTACAAGGTACGGTTCTTTTATTCTTTCACATCCCGAGAGAACTTATACCTTGTGATGGAATACTTGAATGGAGGGGACTTGTATTCACTGCTGAGAAATTTAGGTTGCTTGGATGAAGAGGTTGCTCGTGTCTACATAGCAGAAGTTGTAAGCTCACTGCCTCTCAATAAAAGACACTCCATTTGTTTAGTACATCTGTCTATATGTGAAGTCTATACTATACAGGTTCTTGCTTTAGAATATCTACATTCCTTGCGTGTCGTACATCGAGATTTGAAGCCAGACAATTTGCTTATTGCACATGATGGTCATATCAAGGTATAATTACCCTATTCATGTCCTAGTTTGATTTATTGTGATAAATTCTCCCACATGTCTAAGACGTCAAATACAGAAAACTCTACATATGCTATGAAGCCGTGAAACAAGGAACTGCTTTTTTATTTGTTGTGTATATCTTTCTCATTTCTTATTATGAGTTTAGATTGAAAGATGGTCTAATTATAACAACTTCATAATTTCTTACAGCAAAATTTACTTATTCTCTTGTGGTTCCCTACATAAAATACTGATAACGTAATAGTTAGGGCAGAGGCAAAAATTTTAATGCTTACTTTGCCCAATTGCCATTTTGTTGTTTTAACCCCAGAGGTAAATTTTTTGATGTTTACTTGCCTAATTGCCATTTTTGTTGTTTACCATCTTGATGCATATCCTTTTCCTGTTATGTTGTCCTTGATGTTGTCCCACGGTTCCACCATTCCTTTTCTTCTTAAAGGAATACATATAAATGGAATAATAATTCATATTTAGATCTATTCATACACTAAGGGAAGGAGGGTTAGTGGTAATTATGTGTTATAATTGTTAAATATGCATGCAATTGATAATTAAATGTTTCATTTTATACTCCAATTTATCTTAAAACAATGTTTTACATATTTGTTTCGTAAGGAAGATCCATCTCTTGAAACTTTAGGAAGGTACATATGATGTTTTAAGCATAAAAGCAAATACATTGATTCGTGTGCTTTGTTGCCCGTAGTTGATTTGAATAGAGAAACTAGTACGACAACAACAACAACACTAAAGCCTTCATCCCCAAATTTTCTGGATGGCTATTCAAAATCCTTTTTTTTCTTTTCTATTCAGCTTTGTTAATATTGCAGGAGAGTATTATGTCTCTCTTGTTAGTTTCTTGTTAGACAGTCAATTTTAGTCCTCATTGGTTAAGTCAATCCTCATCATCCAAAAGGGGTCCGCAGTACGAAGTGCAGCCAATTATTCTTTTTTTTTTTTTATCGTCGAACCAGGGGATATTTGTTCTACTCATTCATGTAGGTGACATCACCATGCAGTGACTGTTGGAATTTTAAAATCTCAAGCCCATCTTTCTAGCAACTTTCTCACTGGACTTGGCTCGTCTGTTGTACTTGCTTGGCATTGAAGTTGCTCGCAATGGAGGTTCCTTACCCATATCTCAGGGAACTATTGCATAGATCACTCGGAAGAAACCAGCTTTATTGGTTGTCGCCTATCTGGCTTTATTGGTTGTCGTCTATCTGGCATCCTGTGGATGAGAACACTCACCTTTCTCACCTCAGCTCCTCTCGTGACCCACTTCCTTAGGATCCTGGCATGTATTGTTGTCTTGCAGTGAAACTCTCGCCTTGATATTTCTTTTGCTCTCAACACTATCATCCAATATATGTGGTCTCGTACTGTTTTGCATCTTCATGTTATCGAAATTCTCTAATACTTGAAGAAGCTCTGGGCCAAGGTCTTCTCTACAAACCATCTCTCTCTTCATAGCTTTGTAGGTGCTGAGTACTTTGGCTCCATGATGTTCGTCGCTATACCAGATGCTGATTCGCTGTCTCCGTGGATGTTCGCTCTACTAGCTGCTGCATGTTGTTTTGTGGTAACTCGATTAGTTTGAAGAGCAAGAAACAAACATCTATCACAAGTTTCTCTGATGAAGCTGACTACCATGATATGGCTTATGCCGTCTGTAAGCTTAACTTGGCTCAAAATCCTTCTGTTTAATCTCGTTTTTCCTTGTCCATCTTTACCCATTTTTTATGAACATATAAAATGCAATTTAGACCAGGAAGGCACTATTACCATAAATGAGATACAATAAAACAGTCTAGGGGGGTTGGTCAAACTTGATTTCGTAATCTAGATGATTGGATTTGAAATTGAGGGTTAGTCAGTTGAAATTTATAGAAAAGATTTAAAAGTTTTGCGTTAGTCAAAAAGAAGGATTTGGACTTAAAAATCAATAAAGTTGTTAAGTTATTCATTATTACCATAAATGAGATAATCAAGGATTCTAAAAACCTTTCGCAATCTATCATCATTTCAAGATAATCATAACATTTTTTAAAATCAATTGATGATTAGGTAGGTCTCTCTCTCTCTCTCTCTTTTACGTCTAACATTTTTTCTCTGGATACTTCATCGTATTCAAAATACGACTTTTAAAATGTCAAAACAAGAATAAAAGAATACGCAAAAATTTATTTTTTGAACGAACTATATATAATTCTATATATCTTACTAGACTAGGTGACTATGTTACATGGTCATGGACATGGCACAACAGCTTTAGAACACGACAATACCTATTTTGATGTGTCCTAACGTACTTGGGAGTGTCCGATACGTGTCTGATACATGTCCACCACGACATGGCCGATATTTTTGATAATTCATAAAATTGTTATAAATAACAACAATTTTTTTTTCAAAAATATTCATACACATTTTGATATGTCAAGTCAAGGTAATATGGAATATGTTAATTTGACTAGTGCTATCATGGACGTGTCAACATGGATTTCAGAAACCAAACATAGAGTGTGCAATTGAAATAATTGTCCAAGATTATAGAATTATGCAAAAATGATAGTAATTTGGATTAGAATACAAATCTATTTTGGATTATAAAATTCATGATGACTAACCCCCATAAGTATTCTGTAAAAACAATCCAAAGAATTTGATGCTTATGATAATGTTTATAACCTTTGAAAACCCGTCTCAACTTTTTCGTTCATCCTCCTCCTTTGAGCGAGGGTCAGCCAAATCTTGCTTTCCGTCTCAACTAGAATGTGCAACAAAATATTATTTGAACAAAAAAAAAAAATGATTGTTGTTAAAAGTCGAGTTCTTATTGATGCGATGATGCTATACTTGTGAACAATACCGTCGTATAGTACTAATATTATATATTTTTCTTTAATTGTCAATTTTGTCGATTCTATGATAAAGTTGTCATTTATTGCTTGACAATGTTCCTTAATATTGCTCATGTATTAAACCTATACATATATAAGGGTTATACAGGTTTCCAATCAAATTTCCTATAGATCAATGTATCTTATGATATGATAATCAAATCAATTGATACATGATATGTTTCTCGATTTGACAACTAGATTAGTACTTGCAAATTGAATACGGTTGGGTTCAATTGTTTTAGGTTAAAAGGAAAAAGGTAGTTGTTATTTTGCAAAAAAAAGTTGGGGACAATTTTGCCCTATTTTCTCGGTGAAGGGTTTCAATTTTGTAAATGGAGTTTCTTTTGCTGTTTGGACAATCGTGAGTTCTCTTGTTTGATCTTTGGATAACAAACTAGAACTAGATGCAAAAAATTAATAGTTAACCTGAAGCATAGTTTTAGTCAAATGACTCAATGAGTCTCTTTTGAGCCATGAAAACTAAGTCACAAACGTGTCCTACAAGTTAAGAACATAGCAAGGATTATCAATAAAAATTATTTATTTTCTAATCACGTTTCAGATACAAAGCCTTTATTCTAAGGTCGACACTTGACTTGGCGTGACGACAAGGGTTCTTGTATCACGGAGGAAGCGGGTTTGAATTGCAAAAACCTCTCCATATATATGGTGGTAAGATTTGTACATCTTGGCCCTTCCCTGACCCTTGTATAAGTGTGGACCTCTTTGCATAAGGACGCCTTTTTATCTGATTATATACATATATTTCGCAAGCTATATGATATACATTAACATTTCTGTAGAACTGATTGTGCTATTGGCTCGTTACCTTTAGCTTAATATATGCTTGTATCTCACTCGTAGGGTAGTCGAGTCTAGGTTGAATGGCTATTAAGAAAACATTTGATATCAAATTATCTTTCGTTGTGAAAAGTAGAAGAGGATAATATTCAATTTTATGCAACGCATAAAGGTGTAAAAACATATTTTCAAGACGTGTAACACATATCTAAAAAATGCACATTTGAGAAGGGTAGAAAATGTGTCTCTCATTGTCCAAAGCATAGTTCTCAGTATCGGTGATATCATATTCGTTTTGCCATGTCCCGATCTGTTATCGTCCGCTGCTGATACCACCAGATATTGGTTGATACTGATGTTGGGGGTCTCTTTTCTAAACAACTCGGCAAACAAAAAAATTGACCATATATTGGTCGCTACCAATGTTGGGGGTTTCTTTCCTGATCAATTCGGCACACAGAAAAAATTGACCGAGAGAGAGGTATGGAAAAATAGTATTATCACAATGATTCGGTTGTGCCGAAGATCGACTGAAGATAGTCGATGAGATTCTATATCAACATGGTATAAAATATGAACATTACTATTCGTCGAAGTTTATATTTATAGATTCATAACATTCATCCATGTTAATATTATCTCTTTCAAAACTATTTATTGTGGTAAAGACAAGTAAAATAAACAATTATATCTGTTGTGGGTGAACGATTTTGCACTATTGAATATTATTCCATTCAAAACTAACGAGAAACGACATAATATATAAAACTATGTCTAAATATGTATCAAATATATTTCTAGTTTTTAAAATACTTTTTCTCATTTTTGTTTTTCCAAAACGAAGGATTTGATACTCCGATCCAAAACTACCGAAACCGTCGATACCGATACTTATAGGAAGGGTCGAAAACTGATTCTCATACTAACAATGTGAACCTTGGTCGAAAGATTGTTGTATATTACACTTGTCCAACATGGATATGGCTCCATGGCCCAAGTATCCTATCTTTGAGCACATAAATTATACAAACATAAATTATACAGATCAGGAAGGGATTCAAGAGGAGACATGGGGAGAGGTGGTACTTGCCCTTAATGGTTCAATCCTTATAGAGCGGCGGGGGTGGGTTTTGTTTGATAAGCAATGTTCATTCAAGTCCAGCTCTCCAAGGTAGAGTTGAAAAAAATGTCTATTTAGCAGTAATTATCACAACCTGATGTTTTCATGGGTTGTTTTAATAAATTTAGTTTTTCGGAGTTGTTGCCCCCACCTCCCTCTCTCTCATATGCACACGGGCATGCACAGACTCCTCTTCCTTCGTCTATAGATTCATATCTTTAGTCTGTTTCTCTGTTTTAGTTGCACTTATGCTCCTTCTACTCTTCTTGATGCTATGAAACCTGTCTTTTCCTCTTAACAGTTGACAGATTTTGGACTTTCTAAGGTTGGTCTTATCAACAGTACAGACGATTTATCTGGTCCAGCTGTTAGTGGGACTTCACTACTTGGAGAAGACGAACCTCAGGTATCAGTATCTGAGCACCTGAATCAACGGAAAAGAAGGAAGAAACGATCTGCTGTTGGTACACCTGATTATTTGGCACCAGAGATTCTCCTAGGAACAGGCCATGGTTAGTACAACCAATGCAATATTTTTACGCCTTTCATTTTTTAATCTACTTACTGCTGGTACGTAGCTGAGTCCAAAAAATTGGGCTAAAAGCTTTGTTGTTGTTACTGTTGGTACTTTCCTGAATAATCTTCATCGTGTGTTTATCTTTGGCAGGTACAAGTGCAGATTGGTGGTCTGTCGGCGTAATTCTCTTTGAACTAATAGTAGGAATTCCACCATTTAATGCAGAGCATCCACAGGTTCTTTTCTTTCTCATGTGGTTAGGTTTTATTAGTTCTATATTATTGTTGGATGATAGAAAGTGGAGTTTTCTTGATATGCGAGTAGAATATGGCTGCCTTAACAGGTTCTTTTCTTTCTCATGTGGTTAGGTTTTATAGTTCTATATTATTGTTGGATGATAGAAAGTGGAGTTTTCTTGATATGCGAGTAGAATATGGCTGCCTTAACAGGATTTTCGACTTAAAATCAGTTAGTATATAGTATGTTAAATCTGCACTGAATCCCCTCCCTGAAGCTTTAATTATATATTTGCCATTAACACCAAGTACCAGGAAACTTTATTCAAATGTACATACTACAATCTGTGATAAGAATGACAATCAACTTGATCTGACTTCTTTTCTGTCAAGTATTCTCTTGCACGTCATTAACAGCACTAGAAAGATGACTATTGAACTTGTTCAATTATGGTAGATAGTATATGCTTTTTCTGTATCTAATCTGGGATCCTTGGTTGTGTCGGGAGGGATAATTACGGGTCAATAGTCAAGTAGAATAGATAAAATATAAAAATACAAAAAAAGCAGCATCAGTTCTGATTGAAATGTTATGTAACAATCATGAATTTTAAGCTTTCTATCCTATTACAATCATGAATTTTAATCATGAATGTAATCAATGATGTTTACAAGAGCTGGAAATACTATTTAATATTACTCATTCTATACTTGCTGCTTATTGATGTAGACAATTTTTGATAACATTCTGAATCGTAAAATACCTTGGCCTGGAGTACCTGAAGAGATGAGCTTTGAAGCATTCGACCTGATTGACAGGTACGATCCCAGAACTCCTATTATGTTGTTTTGATTTCTTTACAACAGTCTTAACCTTTGCAATAATGTATCCTATACCATTTTAATGCTTGCCCAACTTCATTTCACATATATGGTTGGGATTTCTTGTGCCTTGATGAATGTGGTTATGATTAGGCATGATATCATCATGCAAGTCAACACAGGAAAGCAACAAAAAATAAAACGCGACATATATGAAGGGCGAAAAATCATCATAGCAACAAAAAGAGTCAACTAAATCTATGGATGAACCAGAATGAGGAAGAGCGGAACGATATATTAATATTATGCACTATATATATATATATATATATATAATTCCATATTTTTCCTAGGTGTAGATACCTATGATTTGTCTAGAAGTCTAGGATATATTAATATCCAAGATTTGCTTACTTATAGATTGAGTCTAGGATCTTAAGTCTATTAGTATCAGGTCTATCTTTTTACTTTGGAATTATTATAAATAATAAATCTACTAAGCAGAGCATGCCGGTTATTCTCCCCAGTTAATTATTTTCCCTATATTTGTAGGGTTTGTCAAAACATCTTCTCCATCTTCCAAATCAGCCATAATATAAAATTCAATATGGTATCTTCCATGTCAGCCATAAAATAAAATTCAACATGGTATTAGTGTAGGAACGTTGAACACCTCTAGGGGAGGGGGGGGGGGGTGTGAATAGAGTGCGTGTGTGCTGCGGAATAAAAACACCACGTAAAAAAATTAATTATGGCAGAAATCAAACTGATATGAAGTAGGCAGTAAAAATAAATTCGTAATGTAAGTAAGTTCAGAGAAGCAAATGCAAACACCAAGGTTTATACTGGTTTTCCTCTGAGATGACTAATCCAGTCTCGAGTACTCTAACTCGATGTTAAATCCATTATCTCGTGAAACACAAGCTTTCAATCCGAAGTGCTTGCAGCTCCTTACAACACGTGCTTTTTATCCGAAGAGCACTACTTCAACTTGCAAGCCTTTAATCCGAAGGACTTGCCGACTTCACACTTGGTTGAAAAATGAGAATGTTTCACAAGCTATTTACAACTCGAACCAACTTCTAAATCAAGACCGCACTGGCATATAGTTGGCTGTGAGTTGTAGACTTGGTAGATAGAAAGGCTAAAGCTCAGGTAGAACTCTTGAATATGTAGAAGAAGGAAAGAACGAGTAAGTTGAAATGAATGAGATTTTCTTCTCTATTTATAAGGGTTCTGGGTACTGAACTCGGACAGAGTTCGGTTCCCTAACGTTCAGAAAATCGAACGTTTGAGCCGATTCTACATGAAGACCTAATCCAAAGGAATATTGGTTCACGGTGAGTCGGTGGCCGAGTTCGGTTGCCCTTTAACCAGTCAGGCCAAATGAAGTTTGAGTAGGTTTTGGGCTCTTTTTAATGGGCTAGCTTTTTGGTTTGTGGACTGAACTAATAGGTAGTTTTTTTGGTAGTAGGGTATAGGAAGCCAACCAAGTGCCAGCACGACTCAATGCACATATTGTTCTATAAAAGAAAGATAAAGTACAAAATAAAATATAAGGGCATGAGCACTTTGATGACACATTTCTTCTGACATTTGAGCAGACTTGAAGACACATTTTTCCTTGACGCAATTGTCCAAAGATAAACAGATCTGAAAACCTTTCGGGGGCTACGCCCCCGAACTCCCACGGGGGGCGCTGTCCCCTCGACCTCTATCCGCTGTCCGGATAGCGAAATCCCTGAGTGCGAGGCCCCGGGTAGGTCGTTGGATGATTCAGAGAAATCTTCTTGTATGACGTAGTCTTTGGCCTATCATTAATTTTTTATTGCATATGTCCTGGTTTGATCATGTTTACTTCTTGTCTGCAAGTACATGTTAGACGAACAAAGCAGTATAACGGTATGATAAATTTAATGAACAATAGGACAATACTAAGTTTAACTAGCAACATGATAGTGATTACATGAATATTAGTGACATCATTATGTTAAACTTAATTGATTAATCATATTCGAAAACATGATACAATCATTGGACTAACAATCTTTTCTTTTTTTTATTATGGCAAATCGGTTAAGTTTAAGAAAGATACTATATATGCATATATCACTAATAAACACATATTACTAGAATATTGTGTGCTAACTTAAACTTATTTCTCTCCCGTTGACATGATAAAAAATAAGCTCTCCTGTAATAAGATATAAAATGAAATCAATTATAACAGAAGGAAGGCGGAAATAATTATGAACAACGATCGGGGTTCAAACCAAAATCTGATAAAAAATATAGCTATAGTTTTGGAAGAGACCAGTAAAGAATTTTAATAAAAAGTAAATACCAATATAGTAGAAATCAATCATTGATTGTAAATAATCTATGAAGTTTAGAAATTCGTGGATCTAGTATATACCAATATAAAATACAAAAGATAGTATATTTAGAAGATCTATTAAGACTTTTTACAATGATCACAAAAATATGATTCACACTTTGTCCATACAAAATTGGTGAATCACTTCCATAAAGAGTATAATCATTGAAAAAAATCAAAATAGATACTAGAATCTATCTACTTACCCAAGTTCATGCATTTAAACTCAATTACCTTAGCATGCTATGTGAATATCCATCAGATAAACATGAAGGTAATAGAGAAAGAATACTTGAGAAGGAGAAATTCAATCGACTTGAATGCTCACCCGCAAATTATGACTAGTCTAAATATAGATAATCATGAACTTTGAGATAAAACCTCAATAAGAAAAGCCAAATCAATGTAAGCTCAAAGGAATCATCAATAAGGATTATTAAATATATTTGACAATATAACTTTTATAAACCCATATAAAAATAAGAGAATCAAGAAAAATAATAATAATCATATATTATCTCATAAAGCCTTCATAAATCAAAATATCATGAACACTATTGATAAAAGTAAAAGACTATAAGTCCATGATGAACTAGGTATATCACATATTAATGGTATAAATGAATTGAAATAATTGATTTGCTTTCCCTTAAAATATGCATATCTAGTTCAAAAATATTTATATGCATAAGATAGATATAATAGATAATCACAAAATCTAAGGAATACCCGAGGTATGCATCTTTCATTCCTTTGATCAATGCATATAATGTTTCAAACTTAAAACAAAATATCATCATTAGACATGTAAAATAAATATCTAATAAATAACCGCTTAAAGATGAACATATAATAAATATTCAAATAAGCATTAAAAGATGACAAACATTAACCTATGGAAGATCAATGTATGTTACTTTTTGTGAAAATATTATCATTAAATAATATTATCTATCAGAGCCAAAAATCCAAAGTCTCCGTCAGATAACAATTGCAAATAGACCTCAATAAATCTTTAGTTTATAAAGCGTTGGTCAATCTTGGGTTAGCTATAGGGGCTGGTTCTCAGCTAACGGTAGTCCAAAGACTAGTACACCATGTCGCTTTAGACTATTTACACCTGTATGACAGGAGGACCCTTTCGACTTGTACCCAAAACATCTCATCTTTAATAACCGAAAATTTAAGAAGAATTTATGCAATATGAAATCAATTATATTCTATGGATTTGAAAATTCTCAAAACAATATAGTATATAGTATAAGATGTATCAATTACATTTATACATAGGTGCTACAAAATCATTGGGTAACAATAATATAAGATAGCAAATACCCAAAAAAGAATTTATCAAGATCAAGATACTAAAAACTATTTTTCAAAACAGTTTTCATAGTGCACTATAGAGATAAATATAATATATAAGTGTGTACTAATAAAGGAGGTAAAATTTAAAAATAAGATAAAGCACAAGATCCTGTGATTCTGAAATGAACACTCACAAATAATCATGGACAAGACATTAATAAATATTTTTCTCAAAATCCCAACTTAAAGATACAAAACAAATTAATATCAAAAGTACTCTTATTTAATTTATAATATTTGAATCATTTCAAGTATTTTTTTTTGGAATAATGGTGAATTTATTTTTCGCACATAGCGGAAAAGGTATTACAATATAGAAATATCACTACTTCTCCTGTCCCACATTTTAGTATTATGGGGCTATTACTGATACATCGAATTCTATGTTATGTAGAATTCCAATAGGGGGTAGCCAAGTCCTCGAAAATACGTCGGTTCCGTTCCTTCCAGATGTGCCAAACGGAAGCGGCGAGACGCACTCTGGCTCTTCTGGCCCACCCCGGATCCCGGCCTCTGTGATCTCGGATCCAGCTAAGAATGCTCCGTATATCTCTGTCCACCCCAACTCCTCCCCTCAGCTGCACGCACTGCTCACTCCAAATGTGCCAGGTCATCGGACAAACAAAGAAGAGGTGCCCCATTGTTTCATCCTCCCCCTAACATAGCACGCATTTGGCATCTGGAATCTGTAACCCAAATCTGAGGAGTCTGTCTCTTGTCATCAGTCTGCCCTGTAGAAGACGGTAAGCACATAGTTGCATTTTACGGGCAATTTCCTTACCCCAAATGAAGTCCACCTCCTCAGCCCGGTCGTGGTGGATCCGAACCAAGTCATAACAGCTACAGAAGCAGAATAGAATCATTTCATGTATGCCTTTATATATATATATATATATATATATAAGGCATACATGAAATGATTCAAATATTATAAATTAAATAAAAGTCATGTATTTGTCAACCAAAAAGTCAAGAAAAAAAACATCATTAAGAAAGGCTTTGAGGAAGAAGCTAATAAAGAGAACACAAATTTGGTCAAAGTAATCAATAGGTAAAGTATGAGGTAAGCACAAGTTTGAAGATAACAACTATAATTAAATACTTTTCAAAATAATATAACTTGGGCTGAACTCATATGGCCCCATAAAGATATTTATACAAAAATATATACCAATATAAGAGATATATTGAGCAATATATAAATGACAATATATGAAGTATTCATGTATCCTTATTAAGCATTAAAAAATTATCACAAGGTCAAAACATGTATAAATAATCTTTATTAGGCAAAGATGTAATTGATTCATAAGAAGTTAATCAAAATAGAATATGAGAATCAATAGTGAATATATTATGCAAGCACAGGGTTAACATCGAAGTATATGTATATACTTTTCAAGTAAAAAGAGACTTATGCTAAACATACATATTCACAAAATACCGATTAAAGTAAATATGCATGTTAAAGACAAATCAGTAAGAAGTAACCATTTCAAAAATATTAAAGACGGAGAGTCAAAAAACACATTAACTAAAAAAAATACTTAAGCTCCTATAGACTAGAGTGGTATGCATGCTTCATAGATAGACTAAGAGTTAAGAGCATACATAGATAAATGTGCCACATTAATAGAAAATGAGTAAAAGACTATATAGTGTGAACTAATCATTAAAACTAAACAACTAGTCATGCTAGGATTATATCTCACATTGATTTCAACAATAAACAATTAAAAGATATCACTGAGAGCTAATAGCAAGACATCAATAAGAACATGCTAGATTTTATAAATATAACCATTTAAAAAAAATCATGTAGCATGTTACCAAAGTGGCTATAGTGACCACACTTATGTTGGTGTAATTGCTTGGAAGATGGCCTTTGTAACTTTGTAATCACCAACATGCTCCTTGGTTCTACTTGATATAAGAAACTTCACCTGCACCAAGAGGCGAAGACTTTGGTATCCAAAACTTGGATCCACTTTTGTCAGTCTTAGGAACCCATTTGCACAAGTTTATATCAATAAGTTTCCTAGTATGGCATTGAATAGAAATGTGACATTTCATACCACAATAATGACAAGAAGCATAGACATTAGTGCAATGTGCAACAGTATGAGAACGTGATTTAGTATGATATGTCTTGCCTGATTGACTATAATAAAAAGCATGGTTATATTTAGCCTTAGCTGTGCCAAATCTTTTTTGAATCTTGGGTTGTGTCAAATGCATTTGTGTATGACTGTGTCTTGGGTTGAACAACTTGTTTACCCAATCTTATCTCCAACTTTTTAGAGCACACAATTAAATCATTATATTTGGCAGTAAGTGCATCAACCCTAAGTAAAGCAATAGAATACTTCTTCTTTTCTCTGATTCTAATTCGTCCTTAAGTTTAGCATTTTCTTGAGTGCTTTTCTCGTGCCTAATGCAATCTAAACTCAAATATGAAAATCTCAGTAGAATTATCAGAAGTAGAAATGTTTCTAGCATCATTCAATAAGCAAGTAAGCTTTTCATTCTCACGCTTATAGGCTAGAATATCCTTTGTAGCTTGTTTATACTTATCTAATACTTTCTTGTGTTCTTCCAATAGATCACTGACAACATTAGATAACTCATCATAAGAAAATCCACTCTCTTCATAAAGAGGATTATTTTGTACCTCATTAGATAATGCCATTGACCATATATTTGCAGCTTGACGAGGTCTCTCTTCTTTTTCGAAATCGCTTGCTTCGCTTTCACGCCATATGCTTGTATTAGCGTACTTGTGTGACGACGATCGTTCATAGTGATTCTCCTTTCTAGTGGCAAGGCAATCTTTTATCACGTGGCCTGATCTTCTGCAGTTTTGGCATACAAGCTCTTCTTCGTATAAGGGATTGTGTTGTACCTGAAATTTTAATGCAATCATGCACACATTTGCATCATTATGAGGACTATCCTCCTCTCTGGACTTGCTAACTTTGCTTTTGTACCTGCACTCATAACTAGTTTCAAGAAGTTTCCAAATTTTATTAGATGTTGTGCAAGTAGTAATAAGATTCAATACATTTATGTCTACAGCACAATAAAAAGTATGCATTGCTTTTGCATCAAGGCTAGCTAACTTTTTCTTTTCTTCCGTGTAACTATAATATGGCAGGTTAATTATAGAGGAAGTGAGAATAGAGGTGATAGTAGACTTTTTGTAGCCATTGATAACACATGACCATAAGTCAAAGTCTAGAGACTTCAGGTAGAAGCTCATTCGTGTCTTCCAATAAGTATAGTTCGTTCCATCAAATAGTGTGAGTCTATTTGTGGATTGTCCTTCACCTGTGAATATAGATTTTACGACTGCCATATATACTCTCTAGGATATTATATTTGAATATAACATGCTCTGATACCAATTGTAGGAAATTGGAATCATAGTATAACAATTGATAATAAGGATCTACTCTAAAGATGTTAAGCCAAATAATAGAGTTCTTGCTCTGATACCAATTGTAGGAACGTTGAGCACCTCTATGGGGGTAAATAGAGTGCGTGTGTGCATCGGAACAAAAATTACCACTTAAAAAAATTAATTATGGCAGAAATCAAACTGATAGGAAGTAGGCAGTAAAAATAAATGCGTAATGTAAGTAAGTTCAGAGAAGCAAACACAAACACCAAGGTTTATATTCGTTTCCCTCTGAGAGGACTCTCGAGTACTCTAGCTCGATGTTGAATCCACTAGCTCTGAAACACAAGCTTCGAATCCAAAGCGCTTGCAGCTCCTTACAACACGTATTTTTATTTGAAAAGCACTACTTCAACTTGTAAGCCTTTAATCCGAAGGACTTGCCGACTTCACACTTGGTTGAAAAACGATAATGTTTTCCAAGCTATTTACAATTTGAACCAACTTCTAAATCAAGACCGCACTGGCATATAGTTGGCTGTGAGTTGTAGACTTGGTAGATAGGAAGTTTAAAGCTCATGTAGAACTCTTGAATAGAAACAATAAGAAAGAATGAGTGAGTTGAAATGAATGGGATTTTCTTTTCTATTTATAAGGGTTCTGGGGACCGAACTCGGGCAGAGTTCGGTTCCCTAACGTTCAGAAAATTGAACGTTGGAGCTGATTCTACAGGGAGACATAATCCAAAGGAATACTGGTTGTCCGAGTTCGGACAGAACTCGGTCTGTGTTCGGTTGTCCTTTGACCAGTCATGTCAAATGAAGTTTGAGTAGGGTTTGGGCCTCATTTTGAATGGGCTAGCCTTTTGGTTTGTGGACTGGCCTAATAGGTTGGTTTTTTGGTAGTGGGGTATAGGAAGCCAACCAAGTGCCAGCACGACTCAATGCACATATTGTCCTACAAAAAAGATAAAATACATAATAAAATAAAGGACATGAGCACTTTGTTGACGCATTTCTTCTGACATTTGAGCATACTTGAAGACGCATTTTTTCTTGAAGCAGTTGTCCAAAGATAAACATATCTGAAAATCTGAATACCTTTCGGGGCCTTCGCTCCCGAACCCCCACGGGGGCGCTGCCCCTCGACTCCTGTCCGCTGACCGGGCATCGAAATCTCCGAGTGCGAGGTCCCAAATAGGTCGTTGGACAGTTTAGAAAAATCTTCTTGTATAACGCCGTCTTTGGTCCATTATTAATTCTTCATTGCATATGTCCTGATTTGATCATGCTTACTGCGTGTCTGCCAGTACATGTTAGGCGAACAAAACAGTATAACAGTATGCTAAATTTAATGAACAGTAGGACAATACTAAGTTTAACTAGCAACATGATAGTGATTACATGAATATTAGTGACATCATTTTGTTAAACTTAATTGATTAGCCATATTCAAAAATATGATACAATCATTGAGCTAACAATTAGAGCATAATCCATGATCTTCTAATGAGAGACTATCTTGAGTGTTTTTTCTCTTAATTGTATCACTATTGCATTTCTTCTCAGATAAGTAGGCAAGAGGTAGAGGTAGGGCTGTCAACAGTTGGATTTATGCTAAATCTGAGTCCAACCTAAAATAAGTTTGGTTTCAAATTTTGGTACATGAACCAAGGTTAGCAATATCGGTATCGGAATTGGTATCAGACCATTCTTATGAGTATTTAGATCAACAATATCGGCGGTTTCGGATTGAAGTATCAATTTTTGTATCAAAAATTAAATAATTATTAATATTTTAGAAAATATATTTTATACATTTATGCATAATTTTAAGTACTTTCAGTCAAGGTTCTAAACGGCGGTAGGCGGATGTACGGCGGAGAGAGTTCGCCTACCCCCTAGGCCGCCTAGGCACCGCCTAGGCGGTCGATACATTTTGAACATTTGTTACTATTTTACCACTGTTTTTTTGTATAATATGCATATGCATATTTTAAGTGTGTTCCATGCATAACTAAGTTGTAGAACGAAGATTTATAAAGTTTTAGTTGTGTAAAAGTGAACCATAGGCCCGTAATGTTTACAAAACCTTTTTGGCCAAAATATTTTATTAAGTTTTGTTCCGCCTAGGCGTTTGCCTACGCCTCCTCACCTCCGCCTATGCCGCCAACCTCCGTTGGCCGCCTACTCCACCGCCTACCGAAAAGCGGTGCGGAGAGAGACCGCATACCGCCTAGGCGGCCTAGGTAGACGCCATTTAGAACACTGCTTTCAATGTTATTTCTTAGTAGTTTTGAAATTGATTGAAATAATAGTCATCCTTGCGGATTGGTTTACATGCGATAGATAAGTTTTTTTTATATACTTTTACAACTTTACTATAATTTTACATCCTTGTTGATTGATCTTTTTCGTTCAAAAAGAGGCTCCCAATGTCAGTATCAGTCTTAGTTGGTATTGGATCAGGACATGTCAAATCGTATCGATATCAGCCGTATCGACCGGTATTGGCCAATATTGCAAACTATGGCATGAACCTAACTCGAATCTTATTCGGATTATTTGAACATGACGATGTGTTTGTAAGAAATGATTGATATTTTTTGTCGAATTGACCGGAAAAGAGACCCCCAATGTCAGTATCGGTCGGTATCGGATTGGGACATGCCAAATCGTATAAGTATCGGCCGTATCAGACGGTATTGGCCAATACTACAAACTATGACATGAATGAGACTCGATTCTTATTCGGGTTATTGGATTAGAATGATGTGTTTGTAAGAACGGAGAAAAAAGTTCTAAAATGTAAGTAGATGGCTTGACTTGAAGCTACAACCTCCATAAAGAGTCAAGTAATGCGCAACTAACTGAGCTAACATACTGTTTTGTTTATATGTGAAGAATTATTATTATTACTATATTACTTGCACTCCGAATTAGACCTAAATTTTATTTTGGTTTTTATATGTTGTAAATCCTTTTGGATTTACTTTTACATCCAAACTTATATTTTAGTTAAAAATCGGGTCGGTTATCAGTTACGATTGAGAGGCCATGGTGGAGGATGAAGAAGAAAAATAAATTATTTGAGGGAGTTGGGGAAAGTGAAAAATTAGATCGTCTGCCTCCTTTGACACTGTAGTGGTCCATCGTCGTCTGCTTCGCAAGTTTGACACTCCTTCCTCATCATCACAAAGGTCACCTCGATCAGTGACATCATATCTTTCGGTAATATACTGACGAGGAGCAAATTTCATGTCTCGTTCATCTTCACCGCTGGATCTTTGATCTGGAGAGGGTTCACACCCATGTTTTAGATATAAAACAATATTCTCCATATGAAGATTATTCCTCATATGCTTATGCACTTGGCAGCCGGCCTGGCTCAATACCAAACTCGTCCAAGCTCTTCTAGAAGATTTTTTCAAATATTCTCCCTTGATGGTTTTTGTCTGACTTTGGTAGTAAAGGTATATTATTCCTTCAATTTACATTATATTTGGTGTTCCTTTAAGAGTTAGAAAATTCGATCGGACCATCTAGTGACAGATGAGGCATCTTCAAGATGTTAGTGACTTCATTAGAAGAGTTGGTTATGGACCTGCGAGTGAATCCAATGATGAATTGACAACACATATCAAACTCTAGTCTACGAATATTTGCTACATAGTCTGTTCATGTCATGTCACAACCAGATAAAACCTGATAACCACCATCAACGTGGCCATCTTCCACCTTGCCCTGTGCAGCGTCCTCGTCGTCGACGCCATCCTCTGTTTCGTTGTATACCCCACTCCGACACTTTGTTGTTATCCGACGTATCCTTCATTTAACATTATGATATCCTTCATCATTTGTCTTCCTCTCCATTCCCTCAATATCACCACTGTTTCCGATCAATGCACAGTTAATCGGCTTTTAAAGCCTCCAAATTAGCCTCTTCACCATCACATATCATTGTTGGACACTTACATTTGGAAATGAGTAGAAGCTCTACCATTATCTACTTAGATTTCTATTAGAGATTCATTGGCACCATTGGTGGTACCTCCCAGATGACGATACCAATTGTCACCACACTTTTCACAGCAATGCTGTCTTCCGCTAATTTCAAAGTTATCCTATTTTAGCTATCTCATTAAGGGGGTTAAGTTTTAATTTGCTTGTCTTATCTTCCAGTTGAAGACAGTTTGGGGTATCTGAACAGAAATGGAGTGAAGGAATATTTTTTAAGGGAATCACTTGGTAAGTTCCAAGGAATGGACTACTTATGGATCCAATATTTTGAGAATTGGATCCATGGACGATCTAGGTTAAGGGAATCGCAAAGTTCCAAGGAATGGCTACTTATGGGTTCCATATATTAAAACCATTTGTATAGCTGCGAGTTGACGTACTCACATGAATTCAACATGTCTTAGAGGGCTTTGTCTACAAGCTTGCTTATAGGCTCTTTTGACCTCTAGTTCACCGTGACTTTAGCATGATAATTAATCATACTCAACTTGACGGGGAGATATAGAGGGAGCATGCGCATCAACAACATGATAACAACAATAGTACACGTCGTTGGCCTGAGTGCATTAGCAGCGGGACTTCGACATTATCATCCTCAACACACTATCATCTTTAACAGCATTGTCATCAGAGTTGGCGACCATAAAAGCTCAAAGACCACATAAAAGGCATATGCAGTTTAAGTCGGTTTGTAACTTTTTTTTTGCAAGTTGTACATGTTGTTCAACATGTTCAACTTGAGCTGGGCTGCTGGAGTAAGAAGAATATGGATTCCTAGGATGTCTAGGCTTCATTCATTGTATCTAGGATTCTATATTAGTATTTAGGATATCAAGGACTTATCCTAGAAGTGTAGGATCTATTAGTATACTAGGATATTTTATATTCATTTACTTATAGATTGAGACTAGAATTTTATGTTCATGTTTGTACTTGGAATTACACTATATATATTAGATTGCTCCTATGGAGAGCATACCGGTTTTCTTACAATTTATTATTCTCTTTTAAATTATTATGGTTTACCATCATGTGTTCTCCTCCATCTCCCATGTCTGCCACAAGAGAGAATTCAACAATAAATGAACTCCTTTCAAGCCAAGAAGCATTCAACTTCATACATAAGTCAGTCTCATTTTCGCAACAACCAGTTCCTCTCCTGCTGTTTTGGAAGCACATGAGGATGCTTCCCATAAATTTCTCTTGATCCGTGGTAACTACTATAGATATAAATTGGGTAATTTCCGTTAAGGACATTGTTGATAGGACAATGGAATGGTCGACATTAGAATTCACGAGGAATACTCATTCTCGATTGCATATTTTCATTTATAAATGTCAGGAAAAGGATACTTATTGTTTGTGTAACTTTGTGAGTTATTTATAAAAGATGAGACGCGCAGAAAGACCGAAACCCTGTAAACTTTCAGTTGTTATCACTTAATTTGCATTAACTTCTTTTATGTTTGTTCCGGTGACTATCAAATTAAAATTACCAAGTTGATAATTTTTCTCACGAAAATTCGGGACAATGATTTTTATGGTTGAATACAACCACCCTTGTTGTCAGATCCGGATAATATATTTTACGATCAATACAGATTTTGACGCTTGCGATTCGGATCCCATACATGTATCTCTTCTTGGTAGTATCTTACATTCCGAATTGTCAATCTTACAATCCGATTTTGGCTCCTTACTATTGGATTCCGTACATGGATCATTCTGGCCAAGAATCGTACCCATATTACATAGATTATACGATCAGAGTTGTGGAATTAGGATCTGATCGAACGAACCTGACCGAAGCAGAGCAAATTTGTGGTTGGGACCATATTTTGACTTTTCTCTTGAATTTGACACTTTTTTTTTACAATTAAGTATATACTTTCCTATGCTACTCTTCATTTTCTATTAAATCAAATCTGTCTATTGTGTTATTTCTCTTCTCCCACAACTACGATTTTGAGGGGAAAGAACTCAAATCCTTGTTTTTTCCTTATCCTTTTCCTTTTGTTGCGGTTGACTTCTAGGGCTTAGGAAAGATAGAATCACATGGTTGTGATTTACAAAATTTCGTTTGAGGCGACTTTTAATTTGTGCTATCTTTTCTACCACTTTCCTCTTTGGTTTTGGAAGATGGAAAGAAAATTGAGGTGATAGGGAGCATTGCACGGTTGTGGACAAGGATCAGAAACATCTGCAATGCAAATAGTGGCTTATGAGTTTTTAATTTTGGGTACCAACTTTAGTTTTTGAGTCGGTTGACTTGTTTTGTGCATGATATGCTAAAATCTATTTGTTTGTGGATCTATTTATCAATTATACATGATATCTCTTATATTTGAATTGCCCATATTTTTTAATATTTATTTGATTTTGTTTTATAGATTTACTCGATACGATTTCCGGATCCCAATCCGGTCCGGACCCCTTCCGATGAGATCCGATTTTGACAACATTGACAACAACAACATTTTGGTATTGGGTGGATTTTTGGGATCGGGTGGATTTTTTTTAATGGTTGAATACCACCTGTAAATTGTGATCTTAGGTAATAGCCTGCCTTAGTTAATTACCATAAAAGTCTTCTGTGAATGGAGTCAATGGACATATCTAGCTGATTTGCTGCATGATTGATCTAGCAGCTGCTAATGGGATAATGCAGTTATAAAAGTATGCATCAAGATAGTTGTAGTGTTGCCATCTAAGAGTAGAATGGAAATTCAGTTTCATTACTTCCCTAATGCTTATGAACAACGCTTTCTGGATATCTGCAATTGCAAAGGTTGTCATACATGAATCTGTCATATTTTACCTACAAAATAAGGCAATAAGCTTTGAGATAATTTTGTAGTTTTTGTGAATTATATTCCAGATTATTAACAGAAGATCCGCATCAAAGGCTTGGAGCTAGAGGAGCGTCAGAAGTAAGTTGCTTTTATGCTCTGAAATTTATTGACGAACAATTTTCTTATATACTGTAACTGTAAAAATTTGAAATCCATATTTCTAGTATTCTAAAAAGTGTATAATTTCCAGGTGAAACAACATGTTTTCTTTAAAAATATTAGCTGGGATACTCTTGCCAGGCAAAAGGTGATAATATGATATACTGACTGCTATATTATCAAACCTGGCAAATTTCAGAATTCACCAATACTGCATATCTTGTAGGCGGCATTTGTTCCTGCTTTTGATAGTGCACATGATACCAGCTATTTCACTAGCCGTTATTCCTGGAACCCATCAGATGAGTTCATTAATGAAGCCAGTGAATATGAGGATTCCAGTGACAATGGCAGCATAAGTGGTGGAAGTAGTTGCATAAGTAATCGGCATGAGGAACCGGTATGGAATGATTATCCGGCTAAGCTTCATTCACAGTGATGGTGCTTTTATCTAAAAATTGACTGCCATTATGCATTTAGCACCACATGATACAATCCTTCATAAATTTGCAACAAAGTTTCTCTCTCTCTCTCTCTCTCTCTCTACACACATACACTAGCAGAAACGCCATACATTGAACGGTTATTATGTAAGATAACTTATTATAATATTGTTTTTAACATTTTTAATTTTGATAGGTTTAAAGTCATGCAAGGAGACCTTATTGAATTATAGATTAATCTCAACCAAGGAAATAATATTCTAATTTAACACTTACAAAGCAGTAAGCAATAAGCATAAAACAAATATGTAGTATAACTAATAAGCAATAAGCATTAAGCAATAAGCATAAAAGTAATATAAGAAACAACAAATATAAAATAACCAATATTCAACATCAAGTAAGGGTATTAAGAATAATTGGGCAACCCTAGGCGGATATTTTTTCCTGGGCGACCTTAGACGGATTTTTTTTTCCTGGACGATCCTAGGCGCGCGCTTAGGCGAGCAAAATCTCACCCAAGAAAATTATCCCCAGGTCGAGGCGCGACCTCTCCAACCTGCACACCTACGCGTGCCTAGGCGTCGCCTGTGACAAAAGGAGAACAACCAAACCATTATCTCATAAGTATGATTGGTGTCTTAAGGATTTTTTTCTACAATATTATATGAATTATTTTTCGCAATGACACATTGTTGAAAATTTCATTCTTGTTCATAAATGATGATTTAAATAAAATTTAATACGATTTTTCTATATAATAATTATTATTCAAATGAATATTAAATAAATTTTTGATATAAGCATAGATTTAATGTAAGTGAATTGGTTTGGTAACAAAATATTACATTAAAATTTGGTATATGAATAATTACACCTAATGAAATGATTTTGTATCTTTTTGCAAATAAAATAAATAAAATTTTAAAAGCTAAGATTTGGATAAATTGAAATTTGAAGAATTTTTAACCTATAATTTGTGGTTTCTATAATTAAGTGAATCACGTTTAGTGAAAAGAATATTACATGAATATTTGATATACTGAATAATTGTGTATAAAGTAATGGGGTTTGGATCATAAAAAATAATGAACAATTAAAAATTTGAAATTTGAAATCTTAGATTTGGATAATATTAATTTTGGAGTGATCTTGTTAACCTATATTTATGCATAAAGAAATGAATTTGATTTTTTTTTTCCCCTGAAAAAAGAATGAAAAAATTATAGAAGTAAGAGTTAAGTTTTGGATAAATATTAAATTTAAAGAAATCTTGTTAACCTATAGTTTATTATAGATTAAAGGAATATGTATTTGTAAGAAAGTATCACATGAATTTCGTTGCGATAAATAATTATGCGTAAAAGAATGAATTTTGGATCTTTTGCAAAGAAAATGAAAATATATAAATTTAAAATCTTAGTTTTGGATAAGATTAAATTTGAAGAAATCTTTTAAGCTATATTTTCTAATTTCCATAATAGATGACATGCACAATGGTCGAGTTGGCACAATAAGTTGCAAGGAAGGCCTCCAAAATTGCTCTAGATTAAAAAAAATACCCAAAACAATTGTGGGAGCTCTATGATTTCTTTTCCTTGAGAAGTTCCTTAGGTGGAATTCACGTGGAACAATCCGAAGTCTCTACAAAATATATTGGAAGAATCCACATGGAATAATCCAACTACGAAACATATTGGAAGAAAGTTAGTTACAAGAGGATTTGATAGGCTATTTGGATTGGATTCCAACATGTAGACTCCCACGTAGATTACCTAAGGGGACCCCTTAGGAACTGTTAATCCGACACGACACGCACACAAGTTAATGCAAGAGTACTTTACTTAATTTTTGAATATGCTGGCAAACAGGGGGATCCATGCGATGGTCTCACAGGGATTGATTCAGACACATCTGTCAATTATTCATTCAGTAATTTCTCATTCAAGGTAAGTAGTCACATCAACAGCATCAAATTCTCTTCCATTTTCTTGCTAACTTCTCATTTCAGTTGTCTTATAAACATCTTTTCAGATTTTGGCCAAAAATTCTAGCAGGTTAGAAATTGGAAAATGATATATAGATGCAATATTTTAACAAATGACATAACATAGCTTGTAACCTTGTGCTCCGAATAAACCCACTTTCCTACTATTATTTTAGCTAGATTATCATGGTAACCATTTTTTCAACCATGAAAGAGTCGAACTTGTCCTGGTAACCCTTGGTTGCGCCTCGAGAAGCATCGGACGAGGATCCGAGCCAGACTGACCAACTTGTTAGTGAGCCAGCGAAAGACAGAACTATCCATAAGGTAATTCATTATTTCCCTTTACTGTTATGGAGGTTTAACTGGTTGTCCAAGGATGATAATGGGATCGGCCAGGTCTGGCTGAGCAATTCCATGAGGTCCCGACATATTCTGGTCGGAAAACTTGGCCCTGCCAGGTCCTGATCTTAGGAAACTTAGGCCCTAACCCAGCCCATAGGGCTTTGGGCGCCCAGAAATTATATTCATCTAAAAATGGTAGTAATATTAAATTCTGCAGGAATTCGTCTAATTTTGACAATTTCTTATGTAATAAGTCAAAATCCAACAATTGAATTCGAGGATTTTGTTTAATTGGATGGGGATTTTATTATTCATCACATGGATAATAAATGACGGGGGACGAATGTCACGCCATGATTCCGTCGAATCGATAGTCGTCCCCCGGGCGTGATGCCGTGCGAACCTAATTTGCGATCGCACAAGGCATAGTCATAAGGTAATCCGAAACACGAGATCTAAGAGAGCAAGCAGACAAATTGAATCACACATTAAGTAGAGAGAACTTTGATCTTTATTGATAATAGACATCATTTACAGACTCCAGTACAGGACTTATGCCGCGCGGGCTACAACATGACTCAATTACAAAAGAGTGCCGATGAGATATTCATTCTATACATTGCACACATCCCTCAATTTACAACAGAGTATTCCAGTGACCTGGAAAGGAGGGACGCTGAGCCATCTTTATTGGACGGTTGAGAGTCTTCAAAAGTGGAGTTGCGGAAAAAGTCTTCGACTCGCGGCCGAAGCTTCAAAATCACGAACGTCGTCGACCTAGTTGGCACGTCCTTCCTGATTCACGAGACCTGCAAAGAGCGAGTATCAATACGATCACATGTACTGGCGAATGGCTAATTAAAATCCAAGCTTTGCATTTGATTCAAGCAGTTTTATAAACATGTTAGCTAGCTATTTCTGTGATCTTTCTAACCATCCTGATCGATTTGCATGTTAACATGCTTTGAGGCAAGCATATGAAATTGTATATATTGAGCAGCTATCATATTCATCCCGTGTCACGTGCATTAGTCAAGCGGTGAAAGGGTGTGAAGGTCACTGGCAATGTCAAGCCATTACGAACTATAGCTGGGTTAGACGGCAACCCTTTCGTGGCGGGTAGCGAGCCATGTGCGAAAGTTCCCGAATAACCCACGCCGATGTAAGGCTGGCGCTTGCTATACTCGTTCCTCCCGGGCCGAATCGGTTCCTTGGCCTAGGCAACCGTTCGAGGAAACTACACATTGTCGACAAGTTGTCCAATGACCGTTTTGCGGAGTCTTGAAAAATGCTCTTTTCTAGAACCTTATCATTTCTCTTTTATGTGCAAAACTTAACCTTTCTTTTGAACTTAGTCGATCTACTCACTTAGCCATATCGTTGCTATAAACGTTAATCGATTCATTCATTGGTTTGCATAGGCTAAGTGGAATTGTATAAGAAAACACGTTTTCCATTTTCAATATCGGCAGTTTGATAGCAAGTGTTTTGTGAAGAATCGTGCCATAATTTATTTGATTCTACACTATGATGACAAGCATTTCATTTAACTTCATATTGATTTTGAAATAGAGGGTCGAGGAGAAGGAGGTCAGCCACTCGCCTTAGACTTGCTTCAGGTGAGGACTGGTTGGCTGCGCTGACGTCGCCTACGCGATCACCTGCAATCGCATAAGCAACTGATTAGAACACTATGTAATTCAAGGAATTTCGATATGAATGCGAAGCTCGAAAACGCAAGTCATGAAAATCCATCGAAAACGCATTCACGAAAACCAAAGCCAAATCAAACGCGGCATAAAAACCAGAGCAACGGGAGGTCTCTCCCGACTCAGCCGCATAGCCAATCCTTGAGACGCAATCCGCTGAATATGGGACTTGGTTCCGAAGAAACCATTCCATAACGGAAAATGGATCTTAATTCAACCGTTCCCGTTCGACCGATTCGACCGATTCCGACCTATCGGTCCCGACCGAATCGATAGCGACAGTATTCCTTTCTCGCGCACCCCGTGGATGGAAACGGGACACTACACCATAACCAACTAATAAAAAGTTTCGTCCTCGAAACTTAAGGATAGAACCTACCTATACGAGAACAATGAAGGAAATTTCTCCTTCATTTCCGATTCAAGCTCCCACGTTGACTCCTCGACCGAATGGTTACTCCAGGGTACGCGGACGAGAGGGATCGTTCGATTTCGCAGCAGTTTATCCTTGCGTTCTAAGATTTGAACCGGCTATTCAACATAGGATAATCGGACTTCAGCTCCAACTGACCAAAATCTACCACGTGGCTAGGGTCGTACACGTACTTCCACAACTGAGAGACGTGGAAAACATTGTGTACACCTTCTAGCGTCGGCGGCAGGGCAATTTGATAGGCCACTGGGGCGAGCCGCTTGAGTATTTCGAACAGCCCAATGAATCTTGGACTCAACTTTTCCTTCGTGCCGAACCGAGTAACTCCTCGCATGGACGTTCCTTTAAGAAATACATGATCGCCCTCAAGAAATTCGAGGGGTCGACGATGGATATCGGCATAGCTTTTCTGGCGACTCTGAGCAATCTTTAATCTTTCCCGAATGAGCCGAACTTTCTGCACGGTCTGTTCCACCAGTTCTGGGCCGAAAATCTGCCGCTCTCCGACTTCGTCCCAGCAAATGGGTGATCAGCACTTTCGTCCGTACAGGACTTCATACGGCGTCATTTGGATGCTTGATTGATAGCTATTGTTGTATGCAAATTCGGCCAGAGGTAGATGAACGTCCCAACTCGACTTGAAGTCAATTGCGCAGAGCCGTAACATGTCTTCGAGAATATGATTTACACGCCTGTTTGGCCGTCGGTTTGGGGATGGTAAGCTGAGCTAAACTGCAACTTGGTATCTAGAGCCGACTGAAGGCTACTCCAGAATCGCGACATAAATCGTGAATCCCGATCAGAGACGATGGATACTGGAACTCATCAAGATAAATCTGTGCCAAGCGATCAACGCTCCAAGTAACTTTAATAGCCTGCTTCTTTCTATGAAGAGGCCTTTCTGGGCTCTCCACATCGACTACGTCAACCGGCTTTGGAATAGAAGTCGGCGTGGTTGCCTCTTCTCGTTGGATTGACTCGGCCATCTGCCGAGATTGTGATCTAGTAGTAACTTTCTCTGGTTGATCCAGGATAAGTTTCTTCTTTGCAGCTGGGGAAGAAGGTTCTTCAATCCTTCTTTTCCTCTCTCTGGTCGGAGATTTAACAACTTTCAGAGAAATTCTCAGTGGTTGATTTACTTCCTCAGGGAAGTTTGCTTCCCTGGAAGCTTCCAATGGATCATCTACCGGTTCATGTTGCTCATCATTTGTTGGAGCTAATGTAGCAGTGGCTCCTTTCTTCAGACGTGTCGCTGTTGCGAAGCTATCAATAAGACTAAAGTTCTCAGCAAATGTATTCGCTGCTGTATAAAAGAGCGAATATGTGTATAGCATTCTAGGGCCACTATCATTCTTGTTTGGCATCGAGAACACTGTCCTAGTGTCTCGAGCGTTGTAGTAGGCCCATGCTCTGGCACCGTCAATCAGGTATCCCTTTCCTTGTAGGCAAGTTATAGCTTTGCCCACATGGAACTGGTCATAACCAAATTGACGAGCGAAGCGACTCGGCAGATATGGTTCCAGATAGCACTCCTCCTCAAATCTGTATACCAAATGCGATGGTCTGATCGCCTTCAGCCATTCAAAAGCTGCTCGACCCAGCGGTTGCCTCCCAAGGTCAACCATATTTGTTGCCATGAATTCGTAACCAGCTGGAGGGGCAAAGCTATACAAATTCCATCCCTTGCCAAGGTTCAGGGCACGTCTGCAGTCCTTCAGACTAACGTACACCCACTTGCTACGGGAGAATCTCCGAAGAAAGCTACCACCGACTGCTCCCATGTCGGGGTTCATCAAAGATGGATGATGCAGAAGCAACCACCCGAATAGATAGGTGTATGGCAACTCCAGTCTAGGAAAGTTCCCCTTCTCACCCCTCCATTTGATCATAGAGTCGACATAAAGACGAAGACCTGCATTTATTCTACATGTCATCGCTGATAGCAAATCCATCCGGTAGCCGAAGACTAACCGGACGACAGCAAAAAGTACGCCGCGGTGGAAGCGGTCCACGGCGCTTGCTCCGGGTACAACAAACCGACGGAGCCAGTATGTCAAAAATCCTGCCAGCTGAGCTTCTCTAGACATGGACCTGTAGCCCACCTGTAGCCCATTCTTATAAAGCTTTCAACAAAATCTTCGGGCTTGAGCGGAGGGTATTGGTGTTCATCAGTAACTCTGATATCCATTCTCTTATTCTCTTCCATCAGTTTTATTACTTCACTGTGGCTGAGAGATTGGAAGAAAGTTGGGTTGCATGAGTCATGATCTTTGGTCTTTTTCTCAACGATATGGTTAAGAAAAAGATACGGCAACCACTTCGATGAATAACATGTGCCAGAAGAGCCGCTCTTATAGTACAGGGAGCATATGTTGTAATGGCACAATAGTTCGTCAAAGACAGCCACCATTTCTGGATTTTCCCGACGTAGTCTATCTAACTCATCGTTTGTGGGAACATACTCCTCATAAGGGTAGTCTCCCGTTGGTAGGCATGAGATATACTTCATCTCGTGGAGGGCCAATCCCATCTCCCCGCAGGGCGTCATGAATGTCCCTGTCCTATAGTTATACCTCTCTGCCAGGGCCAAAAACAGATGAGGGTTTGGGTGGAAGCCATATACGGTAGCATATACCGCATTATAAAGATCGATCTCTTTAAGTTGATCTTCAAATTGAGCCAATGCCCAGTTGGCTATGCAGTTCCACCTCCTGTTCTCCGGGTTTACTAGACCGGTCAGCCGGATATCCTGATCCGGATATCTGCCCTCAGCATTTGCATACTCATTTGCGAAGATTGGTGTCCTCACAGGCAGCAGTAAAGAAGAGTTCTCTGGAGGGATACAGCCTGGTTTCAACCCTCGGAGTAAAGTGTTGTGTCGCTCAGAAGAGCTATAGAACATGTCTCTATTGTTCGGGCCTTTCTTGACACAGATCTTTCCTGTCCGTGCATGTTGAAGGGGAGTAATGTCCCAGTCCATCCTCCTGGGATGGCTTGCATGAGCATATCGTGCTAGAGGGAGGCATCTAGCAATGTCCAGTAACAGGATCAGTTTTTCCTTCCTTTGGAAAGTTCTCTGCTCAACCTGGGGTATTGGCTGAGAACTTTTGTCAATGGCTTCGCCGAATAGGAACATAGGTTTCTTGTGGGTGATGGCGTCAGCAGACTGCAAGGGCTGCCCATTCATCAGACTTAACAAAGTCTCATTGTCTTGAGCTATCAAAATAGCTTGGCGGGAAGATGGCAGAGCATCTTGTGGGAAGAGCACATGGGATTAATCTTCTTTGAATTTCGGCTCAGCTAAAGTTCCTGTGAAGACTTCATAATTCGGGTCCTCTCTGATGTTAACTGCATCAAACAGAAAAAACAGAATTCAGTACAAGTAAAATCAAAGATTATGTCAGCAGATTACGCAAGCATCATATTGCGCAACCATCAGATTGCGCTACAGTAGCTTCTATGCGCAAACTATCCAGTGGCGCCAACTCATCCACTTGCGCAAGCCATCAGATTGCGCTGAATAACTTGCGCAAAGCATCAGTTTGCGCTGGACAGCCTTGCGCAAATCAGCAGACTGCGCTGACTTTTGCCAGCGCGTTCTAACCGATCGCGCAAGAAAATAATCTTCATAAAAATGAAGATTATTGGTTTTGTGCAACCGAAACCCTAAACGGGGCGGCGCAACGTAACCAAATCTCTAAAAAGAGATCGGTTTGAAGGTGCAGCAATGACGAAGAACCCTAAAAAGGGTTTTCGATCGGATGTCTACCTTGTAGTGCTGGGTGAGCCACCTCATGACGTGAAGGGCGCGGCGCGGCACGAGTCGAGGACTCGGCGGGGGCCTTCCCTTTCTCGGCGGCGGAGCGCTTTGGGGCCATAAAGATCGACGGGAAGAAGAAGAAGAATCAGGAAAGCTCAAGAAGTTTTCTCTTTTGAAAGTTCGAAAGCAAGTAAAGAATAACAGTGAGAGAACGGAGAACTATTTATAGTTTTTCAAAATGAACAAACTCCTCATATTGCGCCGGATAAACAGGAGCTAATTCCTCCGATTGCGCAGACAGGTCATCATATGCGCAACTTGATTTTCAAATCAAAATTCAAAGTATTTCGAAGCTTTGACTATTTTCAAACTTCGAAAACTTTGAAGGGGATCTTGTAGGTCCTAAAAAATCAAGTTGCACCCATCAACAAAGTCATCAAAATCAAATTATACATCCTTCAAGTGAACTGCACAGAAGACAGATTGCGCAACCATTCGATTATGCAGGCTGAACTGCGCACTCATCCAAGTGCGCATGCTGACGTGGCCTCGTCATCATTACCTGACAGAGAATCAGATTTTCTGACAGCTGACAGCACGGAGAACGAGGAAACTGTTCGTTTATCGTGCAGCACAGCGCTCGAGGACAGCTGTACATGCAGCGCAATCTGCCTGCAGCGCAGTCCAGCCCAGCGCGGTCCATCCTAGCGCAATTCGAAGCCAGCGCAATTCAGTTGGCGCACTCCATCAACTGACAAAGTACACGTAGCCTTCATGCCATCAATGACTCATTACGTGGTAACCGTCTGTACACGATCATGCGCATTTCAATCAAATAATGCCATGTGTCCAATACAGTTGGCCCACGATCAAGTAACTGCCAGCGCAGTCTGATGTCTGCGCGGTCCAATGCAGAGCAATCCAACTTGCGCAGTCCAGAATAACTAAAAAGTAGTTATTTCCAGAACTCTATAAATAGAGTTTCAAGTCCTTCCTAGAGGGGATCATACACGCATACAGAGATCAGAGATCATCACCAGAGATCAGGAGTTCTTGCCAAAGTGCTGCTGCAATCTTCAGAGGCTACCGTCTTCAAAGTTCACATCGTCCAAGGGATAAAGCGATCGTCTTCAGATCGGATTCCTATAGTTGTACTTTCCCAGAATTCTTGTAATCTTCTTTACAAAGTTTGTTGAAATAAAGATCAACTTTTGTTTTTGCAAATAATCGCATAAGCAACTGATTAGAACACTGTGTAATTCAAGGAATTTCGATATGAATGCGAAGCTTGAAAACGCAAGTCATGAAAACCCATCGAAAACGCATTCACGAAAACCAAAGCCAAATCAAACGCGGCATAAAAACCAGAGCAACGTGAGGTCTCTCCCGACTCAACCGCAGAGCCAAACCTTGAGACGCAACCCGCTGAATATGGGACTATGTTCCGAAGAAGCCATTCCATAACGGGGAATGGATCTTAATTCAATCGTTCCCGTTCGACCGATTCGGCCAATTCCGACCTATCGGTCCCGACCGAATCGATAGCGACAATGTTCCTTTCTCGCGCACCCCGTGGACGGAAACGGGACACTACACCATAACCAACTAATAAAAAGTTTCGTCCTCGAAACTTAAGGATAGAACCTACCTATACGAGAACAATGAAGGAAATTTCTTCTTCATTTCCGATTCAAGCTCCCACGTTGACTCCTCGACCGAATGGTTACTCCAGGGTACGCGGACGAGAGGGATCGTTCGATTTTGCAGCAGCTTATCCTTGCGTTCTAAGATTTGAACTGGCTCTTCAACATAGGATAAGTCGTACTTCAGCTCCAACTGACCAAAATCTACCACGTGGTTAGGGTCGTGCACTTACTTCCGCAACTGAGAGACGTGGAAGACATTGTGTACACCTTCTAGCATCGGCGGCAGGGCAATTTGATAGGCCACTGGGGCGAGCCGCTTGAGTATT
The DNA here is from genome assembly GCA_029216955.1 of Iris pallida. NCBI lineage: Eukaryota > Viridiplantae > Streptophyta > Magnoliopsida > Asparagales > Iridaceae > Iris > Iris pallida. Next base: position 48,754,208 of record JANAVB010005597.1, read on the forward strand.
TCGAACGGCCCAACGAATCTTGGACTCAACTTTCCCTTCGTGCCGAACCGAGTAACTCCTCGCATGGGCGTTACTTTAAGAAATACATGATCGCCCTCAAGAAATTCGAGGGGTCGACGATGGATATCGGCATAGCTTTTCTGGCGACTCTGAGCAATCTTTAATCTTTCCCGAATGAGCCGAACTTTCTGCACGGTCTGTTCCACCAGTTCCGGGCCGAGAATCTGCCGCTCTCCGACTTCGTCCCAGCAAATGGGTGATCAGCACTTTCGTCCGTACAGGACTTCATACCGCGTCATTTGGATGCTTGATTGATAGCTATTGTTGTATGCAAATTCGGCCAGAGGTAGATGAACGTCCCAACTCGACTTGAAGTCAATTGCGCAGAGCCGTAACATGTCTTCGAGAATATGATTTACACGCTCTGTTTGGCCGTCGGTTTGGGAATGGTAAGCTGCGCTAAACTGCAACTTGGTATCTAGAGCCGACTGAAGGCTACTCCAGAATCGCGACATAAATCGTGAATCCCGATCAGAGACGATGGATACTGGAACTCCGTGCAGCCGTACTATCTCATCAAGATAAATCTGTGCCAAGCGATCAACGCTCCAAGTAACTTTAATGGCCATGAAGTACGCTGACTTGGTTAGTCGATCGACGATGATCCAGATGGCATCATTTTTCCGCGGCGTCTTCGGCAGACCAACAATAAAATTCATGCACACGTGCTCCTACTTCCATTCTGGAATCGCCAGATTCTGCATCTCCCCGTCCGGTCTCTGGTGCTCAGCTTTCACCTGCTGACAAGCCATGCATTGCGACATGAAAAGTGTCACATCTCTTTTCATTCTGTGCCACCAGAAGTTCGTGCGGAGGTCCTTGTACATCTTTGTGCTACCGGGATGCAAGGTGTACTTCGCATAGTGCGCCTCCGACAATATCTCCTTTCTAAGTTTTGAATTATCCGGAACGCATAGCCTACCCTTCAATCGAAGCATGCCGGTTTCGTCTTCCGCAAAGTCGGTCGTCCTACTCGTCGAGCTTAGCTCTCGTTTTTTTTTCAGTTACGGATCGTCCTTCTGAGCGGTCTTGATCTTTTCTTGCAAGCTCGGCTCTAACTGCAACTTTGCCAACGACACATTTCTGAATCGGACTCGGAGTTCGATGCCCATCTCTTCTAGGTAGCGTAGCAATCTGCGGTCGATGGATAGCGAGGCAGTATACTTCCGACTCAGAGCGTCCGCCACAACATTTTTCTTTTCCGGCGTATAGTCAATGGTCAAGTCGTAATCTTTGATCAGTTCAAGCCAACGCCTTTGCCGCAAGTTCAGTTCCTTCTGCGTGATAGATACTTGAGGCTCTTGTGGTCGGTATAGATCGTGCACGCCACGCCATAAAGATAGTGACGCCACAATTTCAACGCGAACACAATCGCCGCTAACTCCAGGTCATGAGTAGGATGGTTCTTCTCGTGCGGCTTTAGCTGTCCGGAAGCAAAAGATATCACCTTGTTCCGCTGCATCAGCACACACCCCAAGCCCTGACCGGACGCATCGCTGAATATCTGGAAACCCTCAGTCCCTTCTGGAAGTGCGAGTATCGGGACCGAGACGAGCCGTTGCTTTAATTCCTGGAAGGAAGCTTCAAATTCGGCTGACCATTCAAATGCGACTCCTTTATGGGTGAGGCGAGTCAGAGGCGATGCGATCTTCGCGAAGTCTTTCACGAAGCGTCGGTAGTATCCCGCTAAGCCAAGGAAACTTCGAATCTCGCCGACGGACGCTGGTCGTTTCCAATCGACAACGGCTTCAACTTTCTTAGGGTCGACTGCAATGCCTTCAGCTGAAATGATGTGTCCGAGGAATGCGACGCTGCTCAGCCAAAATTCACATTTGCTTCGCTTCACATACAATTGATTTTCTCGAAGGGTCTGAAGCACGGTCCGTAGATGCTCAGTGTGTTGCTGCCTATTCTTCGAGTAGACGAGTATATCGTCGATAAAGACTACTACGAACTTGTCGAGGAATGGTCGGAACACCCGATTCATTAAATCCATGAAGGCATCCGGGGCGTTCGTTAGGCCGAACGGCATTACCAGGAATTCGTAATGGCCGTATCGAGTGTGAAAGGCGGACTTCGGCACATCGTCCGGCTTGATCTTGAGTTGATGGTAACCCGAGCGCAGATCAATTTTAGATAACACCGTAGCTCCTTGCAGCTGATCAAACAGATCCTCTATGCGGGACAGGGGGTATTTGTTCCAGACGGTGGCTTTATTCAGCTCACGGTAATCGATACAAAGACGCATTGAGCTATCTTTTTTTTTTTTACGAACAGCACGGGCGCTCCCATGGCGAGACGCTGAGTCGTATGAATCCCTTGTCGAGCAACTCTTGCAACTGTACTTTTGAGTTCTTTAAGCTGTGCAGAGGTCATTATGTACGGGGCTTTAGAGATCGGTCGGGTATCGGGGAATGTATCAATAGTGAACTCAATCTCTCGATCAGGTGGCATGCCGGGCAGTTCGTCCGGGAACACATCTGGAAATTCTGCCACAACGTCGGTCTGACCCGCGTTTACACCATCTTGTCGCATGTCTCGAACGGACGCTAAATAGCCTTCACACCCGGAATGCAACATCCTTCGAGCAGATATTGCGGAGATCACCATGCAGGTCGGCGACGCTCCTCACCACACGAATAACAGAATTTCGGCACTCCAGGTATACGGAATGTGACCCTCTTTTCAGCACAGTCTATGGTTGCATTGCACGGACCGAGCCAATCCATTCTCAGAATGATGTCATAGTCCTTAATATCTAGAACTATCACATCAAGACTGATCTTTTGACCACCTATACAGATGATTCCGTCTCCGCAGACTAAATTTGCAAGTAGTGGCATACCCGACGGTACATTAACAGTAAGATCGAGACCCAGCGGTGTTAGGAGAAATTTGTGCTCGACGGTGAAGTCCGTCGATATAAAACTATGGGTTGCACCTGAATCAAACAATACACGAGCAGACTTATTATTGAAATACAGTATACCTGTCACGACTGTGTAGATGCGAACGCTTCGTCTCGAGTCATGGCATAGACGCGGTCCTGTACATAGGGGCGACGGTCTTGGCCCTTATGTTGTGCGGTCTATGGAGTCTGAGGTGCTTGGCCTCGGTTCTGTTGATGTTGTTGGGGGCGCTGGTTCTGTCACGCCCCAGAACCAGAATACTGGAGAGCGGGGGCAGACATAGCCAGCTACGTATAATGAAATGTGATCCACTCCACTATACGGTCACGGCTGTCTAGATATATGAGGGTTTATCTACAAGCCATCAGTCTCTTAAGGTCAATAACAAGCCTAGTGTCTCAATCACAAGCAAGTAAGCGAATGTTACAAGATATAAGATACCAAATATACAATAGTAAGGCGTCCCAAACATTACATATCCAGCTGATCATGAAGCTAGTCGTTACAAAATGTGAGGACTAGCAAGAGTTTAGTCATACATGATCAACCCTAGGTTGCCAATCATGTTACAGCCCGTAGGCAGACAGTAAGTAAAATGTACACGAGCTAACACTTGCTCGGCGGCTAAACACCTCAAAAGAATAATTTACAATAAAGTGGGAGAGCCAAAAATAACCCACTCGTTGCCAGGATTCCGTCTAGTGGTCACCATGTGGCTGGAGATTCGGTAGATCCTCTGGAGCTGCTCTGGTATCTGGCCATACAAAACCAGCTGAGTCAGATCCCAGAAAGAGCAAGGGCCACAAAGGAGGCTTCACTTAGGAACTAAAAACCAGCAATTAGCACAATAATAATAAGGTAGATAAATAAGACAAGAATTTAGGAAAAACATAACAGGTGATATACGATGAGATAACCATGGGACTATTCAGATAACCAGGTTACAACCCGTAAACCAAACAAGGACCGGGGTTGTAACCCTTCGTCTGAACAGAACTTGGATTCTCCCACCATTTATCGGCAGGATAAATTTAAGAAATCAGGACACGTAATAATCTTGATATTGAATTAAAGTAAAGCACGAGTAATCATGTCATGTCATAACCTTATACAGGATCGGGACGAGACAAAGCTGGACTAGACTCCATCCAATCAATCACGGCCAAGCAAAGAGTACGGCTTGATAGTTTAACTAACTAGGGTTATCACAGGCCTAATTACTAGAAAGATGCAGTGAGATTATTCCACAGCCACAAGCCCTGCAGACCATCCAGGCTATCCGGACGCAATTAGGATTGAATTCAAGTGGGTACATCGTCCAGGAAACGCATGTACCCTTAGGTGACTTAGAGGGTGCAACACATGACAGTGTGCTGAAAATGTGCCCTACTCGACGGCAGGCTACAGATCCCAAGTGGGGCGCCCAGATAACGGGATTGCCTGTACCTGGGGAAATCTCTTCATGACTACTGGATTTATTCTAGTTGTTAGCCTTAGTTGATTTCAGTGGGTACCCCTGACCGTGGTACTCAGAGGTCCCCGTCCTAGACATGATGCAAGACAAGACGGGTTCATTTGTTCAAGCACAATCGTCCACGGTGTCCAGGCCATTCAATCTTGTCATGTCGTGTTAGCCGTAGCAACAGCATTTCGAGAATATCATGCCAGGTTTATCATGTCAAGAGTGCGCCACGGCGGGCCACTATCAAGAATTATCATGTCAAGTTATCATGTCAAATTTGTCAGGTCAAGTTGCCATGTCGGGAGTGCACCACGGCGGGTCACTATCAAGTCATGCCATTTATCAAGGAAAGAGGAAACTTGAGCAATTAAAATAATAATATAATATAATATATATATACTTGAAGTCAAGGAAAAACTCTGCAACTTTCATGTTGGGAGTGGGAAGAAATTCTGACTACAATTCAGACAAATAAAACATTAAACAATCAAAGTGGGACCCATGCGGTCCAAAAGTGGGAGAACAAACATGCGGTCAAGGAGAGTGGGAGGCCACCCATGCGGCTCCAAAATTATTTAAATGCAATTAGGCAAACATTTAAGGCCAGCAAGCCATATGCGGCTAGCATACAATGGTTGATGCGGCCAAGAGTGGGAGGGACCCCATGCGGCCAGGAAACAATAAGTAGGTCACTATCAAATAAGACAAAAGACAGTGGGACCCTCATTAAATACAAACTCCCACTTCAGCAAACAAGTCAACTAAAGGAAGCTATGTGGGACCCCCCACAATAAAGGCAATAAGAAAAGGTTCACGTGAGCTACCTAATTAATGGTTCACGTGGCCAAAATATTAGATAGTGGGAGAGGGGAGCCTATGCGGCTCTGCATCAAGCAATTATTAATGCTATAATTATCCATGCGGCTCACCCTCACATTGGCTTGCATGAAAGTACAAACAATTAATAAAGAAATAATGGCCATGCGGCTTGCTAGAGAAATTGCAGTAAGAGAGAAAGGCATTACATGCATTATGGACTCAAATGCATAAAATGCATTAAAGACATTCTCAAGGACTTAAGTGCATTTAATGCATTCTTAAAGACTTAAGGGCATTTAATGCATTCTAGGGACTTAAATGTATTACATGCATTAAGGGGCTTAAATGCAAAAAAATACATTTAGCCCATTCTCATGCGGCTGAACAAGAACTTAAATACATAAAGCATCATGCCATAAAGTAAGGACTTAATTGAAAAAGGGATTAAGTCATAAAGTAGGGACTTAAATGAAAAAGGGCATTAATTCATAGAGAATAGGGACTTAAATGCATATTAAGTATTCCTATGCGGCTCATTGTTTCCAAGGCATGAGAATGCCTGGAAAACATTAATAGTGATGCATTGAATGCATCAATGTGAATGCATTCATTTATTGCATTTCATTGAAGCACATGCGGCTCATTGTGAAGCAAGCCATATGCGGCTGTGAATGCATTCATTTAATACATTCCATATGCGGCTCCTTACGTGAGCTTGCATGCTTGCTCATGCAAAAGACATACAAAAAGCACTGATGCATTAATTTATTATAAACATGCATTAATATGCATCAACTAAAAGCATGCATTAAAATATTTTAAGGAAATGCACTAACTAAATATTCCTAAGCTATAAGTGGCTCACTTATTAGAGTAATGCATTCATGCCTCCTGAATGCTTATGCGGCTAACTAGTCATTGAATTAAATAATGCATGCAAAAATAAATGCTGGCTATTGCATTTATAGGCCATACGGCTGAGTGCAAAAATGTCCATGCGGCTCAGCAAAATTTATAGGTCAAATTTGGACCAAACAATATTCTCTGCAACATGGGATCATCAACTTAGCAAAATATGCAAGTTTGATGGATCAAAAATTCTGGGAACCGAAAATACCACAAAACCAGATCTACAAAAATTTAACCATGGAAATGAAAAATGCCAAGTACTAAAGTGGATTAGAAACACATGAGGAAGAAAATGGAACAATAAAAATGGACTTCCTCCATGAAGTAAGATGCACTTGCCTAAGCTCTCCACTCTCTCTCTGGTAGGTGGAGAAGTAAAGATGGAGAAGAAGAAGAAATGAGTAATGAGTAATAATGGAAGAGAGAGAGTGGAAAGATATTTATGGGTGGGAGTGGTGGTAGGTGGGAGTGGTTCTCCACATAAAACCAAACCAAGCCAAACCCACTAAACCGAACCAAACCAAGCCAATGCAATCCTATGATGAACCATGCTAATACAACATGCAAAAATATAAATCCAAGGCTAACTAATTATGACAAACCAAAAATACGAGCCCAAAATACGTACACGTACTCCCAATACGTAATACGAACCACGGGCATTACAACTCTACCCACCTTAAAAGAATTCCGTCCTCGGAATTTAATCAAGGGGCTAGAGTGGCAAGGACAAGCTATACTAATATCAGGCAAGCTATACTAAGCAATCAATCATGCAATCATGTATGTAAGCAAGGAAATCGAAGGCACGAGAAAGAGGAAAGATATCCTGCTAGGAACCTCTCTGCCGGTTCTGGATCTGCGCTTGGACCTGGGCATACTACTGGGGTCTTTGTAGCTGAAAGGCTAGGGCCTGAGGCGGCAATGGCCTTGGAGGCTGGTACTGCTGCTGAAACACTTGGGCCTGAGGCGGCAATGGCCTCGGCAATGGATACTGCTGCTGCTGCTGGACTGGGGCTGGTCCCCTTACCGAGGGACTAGTCTGGGCCGATGATGAACTGGCCCTATTCGGACAGGACCCTATCTTGTGGTCCGGTGCTCCACAAGCCAAGCACAACCCCTGTGCTCTGCGACACTCTGAAACAACGTGTCCTGGCTTTCCACAATGAGTGCAGCCCATTGCGGAAGACTGCTTCTGCTTCTGTTGCTGAGGGGACGTGACCGACGTCACTGAGGCCGCCTGCCTCGGAGTTCCAATTGTCAAAGCCCTGACTACCGGGGCTGGTGCTGTCGACTGGGTCATCTGGCCGTGAGATCGCTTCCGACCTCCGGTCCTGTCCACTATCCTGTGGGAGGTATACTCGTGCCTTCGTGCCGCTCTCAATACTGCATCGAAGGTCTGATGCTCAAACTGTTCCACTGCCAGCAAAATCTCGAGGTGAAGTCCCTGCTGGAATCGCTGGGCTCTATCAAACTCGGTCGCTACCAAGGTGGGAGCAAACCGACTGAACCTCGAAAACTCGGCCGCATATCCGTCGACCGTTCTGCCTCCTTGCTTCAGATTGGTGAACTTGGTCTGTAGATCATACCGAGCCACCGCATCGAAGTACTTAGTCTGGAATCTCTCTCTGAATAGTGCCCATGGAATAGGGGCCACTAATCCAACGGCCTGAGCTGCCCACCAGCTGCGGGCAAGATCCAGTAACTGCAGGCGCACCACGGCGACCTTCTCGTCTTCCGGGGTCTTGGCTGCCTCTAGAATGACTTCAGTATCCTGGAGCCATGCATCAGCAGCGATAGCATCTTCACTGCCATCGAAGAACGGAGGGTTCAGGCGCTTGAAACTGTTCGCGGCACTGTTCCTTGGATGACCGTCTCTGTTCAAAGCATCTGCCACTGCCTGTTGCAAGGCATCACCTCGACGATCTTGGGAAGCTAACAATGATCTGATGAGACCTACCAAAGTGCCATCATCAGGCTCTGCAGACTGGACTGGCTGAACTGGCGGCTCTCCTTCAGTAGGTACGACTCGGGAGGCCGCTCCTGAGTGCTGGGCCTGATCTTCTGGTTGCTGCTGGTCCACGAGAGGTGATCCGCCTTGCTGATCGGCAGGTCCAGGTTCAATGCCGCTGAAGAAGACGACATGGGAACAATAAGGAAGGACCAGGACAGATCAACGATTACAAGCATGTGATCAGGACAAGAATTTCAGGAATCAAGAGGATACGAGCAGAGATCAAGGGCGAGTACTGATTGAGACATCTATTCGGTAAACCCTCACATATCTTGATTTACAAGACCTGCATGGGCCACCACTTAAACCATGTCACGCCCCAGAACCAGAATACTGGAGAGCGGGGGCAGACATAGCCAGCTACGTATAATGAAATGTGATCCACTCCACTATACGGTCACGGCTGTCTAGATATATGAGGGTTTATCTACAAGCCATCAGTCTCTTAAGGTCAATAACAAGCCTAGTGTCTCAATCACAAGCAAGTAAGCGAATGTTACAAGATATAAGATCACCAAATATACAATAGTAAGGCGTCCCAAACATTACATATCCAGCTAATCATGAAGCTAGTCGTTACAAAATGTGAGGACTAGCAAGAGCTTAGTAATACATGATCAATCCTAGGTTGCCAATCATGTTACAGCCCGTAGGCAGACAGTAAGTAAAATGTACACGAGCTAACACTTGTTCGGCGGCTAAACGCCTCAAAAGAATAATTTACAATAAAGTGGGAGAGCCAAAAATAATCCACTCGTTGCCAGGATTCCGTCTAGTGGTCACCATGTGGCTAGAGATTCGGTAGATCCTCTGGAGCTGCTCTGGTATCTGGCCATACAAAACCAGCTGGGTCAGATCCCAGAAAGAGCAAGTGCCACAAAGGAGGCTTCACTTAGGAACTAAAAACCAGCAATTAGCACAATAATAATAAGGTAGATAAATAAGACAAGAATTTAGGAAAAACATAACAGGTGATATACGATGAGATAACCATGGGACTATTCAGATAACCAGGTTACAATCCGTAAACCAAACAAGGACCGGGGTTGTAACCCTTCGTCTGAACAGAACTTGGATTCTCCCACCATTTATCGGCAGGATAAATTTAAGAAATCAGGACACGTAATAATCTTGATATTGAATTAAAGTAAAGCACGAGTAATCATGTCATGTCATAACCTTATACAGGATCGAGACGAGACAAAGTTGGACTAGACTCCATCCAATCAATCACGGCCAAGCAAAGAGTACGGCTTGATAGTTTAACTAACTAGGGTTATCACAGGCCTAATTACTAGAAAGATGCAGTGAGATTATTCCACAGCCACAAGCCCTGCAGACCATCCAGGCTATCCGGACGCAATTAGGATTGAATTCAAGTGGGTACATCGTCCAGGAAACGCATGTACCCTTAGGTGACTTAGAGGGTGCAACACATGACAGTGTGCTGGAAATGTGCCCTACTCGACGGCAGGCTACAGATCCCAAGTGGGACGCCCAGATAACGGGATTGCCTGTACCTGGAAAAATCTCTTCATGACTACTGGATTTATTCTAGTTGTTAGCCTTAGTTGATTTCAGTGGGTACCCCTGACCGTGGTACTCAGAGGTCCCCGTCCTAGACATGATGCAAGACAAGACGGGTTCATTTGTTCAAGCACAATCGTCCACGGTGTCCAGGCCATTCAATCTTGTCATGTCGTGTTAGCCGTCGCAACAGCATTTCGAGAATATCATGTCAGGTTTATCATGTCAAGAGTGCGCCACGGCGGGCCACTATCAAGAATTATCATATCAAATTTGTCAGGTCAAGTTGCCATGTCGGGAGTGCACCACGGCGGGTCACTATCAAGTCATGCCATTTATCAAGGAAGGAAGAAACTTGAGCAATTAAAATAATAATATAATATAATATATATATATATACTTGAAGCCAAGGAGAAACTCTGCAACTTTCATGTTGGGAGTGGGAAGAAATTCTGACTACAATTCATACAAATAAAACATTAAACAATCAAAGTGGGATCCATGCGGTCCAAAAGTGGGAGAACAAACATGTGGTCAAGGAGAGTGGGAGGCCACCCATGCGGCTCCGAAATTATTTAAATGCAATTAGGCAAACATTTAAGGCCAGCAAGCCATATGCGGCTAGCATACAATGGTGCATGCGGCCAAGAGTGGGAGGGACCCCATGCGGCCAGGAAACAATAAGTAGGTCACTATCAAATAAGACAAAAGACAGTTGGACCCTCATTAAATGCAAACTCCCACTTTAGTAAGCAAGTCAACTAAAGGAAGCTATGTGGGACCCCCCACAATAAAGGCAATAAGAAAAGGTTCACGTGAGCTACCTAATTAATGGTTCACGTGGCCAAAATATTAGATAGTGGAAGAGGAGAGCCTATGCGGCTCTGCATCAAGCAATTATTAATGCTATAATTACCCATGCGGCTCACCCTCACATTGGCTTGCATGAAAGTACAAACAATTAATAAAGAAATAATGGCCATGCGGCTTGCTAGAGAAATTGCAGTAAGAGAGAAAGGCATTACATGCATTATGGACTCAAATGCATAAAATGCATTAAAGACATTCTCAAGGACTTAAGTGCATTTAATGCATTCTTAAAGACTTAAGGGCATTTAATGCATTCTAGGGACTTAAATGTATTACATGCATTAAGGGGCTTAAATGCAAAAAAATACATTTAGCCCATTCTCATGCGGCTGAACAAGAACTTAAATACATAAAGCATCATGCCGTAAAGTAAGACTTAATTGAAAAATGGATTAAGTCATAAAGTAGGGACTTAAATGAAAAAGGGCATTAATTCATAGAGAATAGGAACTTAAATGCATATTAAGTATTCCTATGCGGCTCATTGTTTCCAAGGCATGAGAATGCCTGGAAAACATTAATAGTGATGCATTGAATGCATCAATGTGAATGCATTCATTTATTGCATTTCATTGAAGCACATGCGGCTCATTGTGAAGCAAGCCATATGCGGCTGTGAATGCATTCATTTAATACATTCCATATGCGGCTCCTTACGTGAGCTTGCATGCTTGCTCATGCAAAAGACATACAAAAAGCACTGATGCATTAATTTATTATAAACATGCATTAATATGCATCAACTAAAAGCATGCATTAAAATATTTTAAGGAAATGCACTAACTAAATATTCCTAAGCTATAAGTGGCTCACTTATTAGAGTAATGCATTCATGCCTCCTGAATGCTTATGCGGCTGACTAGTCATTGAATTAAATAATGCATGCAAAAATAAATGCTGGCTATTGCATTTATAGGCCATACGACTGAGTGCAAAAATGTCCATGCGGCTCAGCAAAATTTATAGGTCAAATTTGGACCAAACAATATTCTCTGCAACATGGGATCATCAACTTAGCAAAATATGCAAGTTTGATGGATCAAAAATTCTGGGAACCGAAAATACCACAAAACCAGATCTACAAAAATTTAACCATAAAAATGAAAAATGTCAAGTACTAAAGTGGGTTAGAAACACATGAGAAAGAAAATGGAACAATAAAAATGGACTTCCTCCATGAAGCAAGATGCACTTGCCTAAGCTCTCCACTCTCTCTCTGGTAGGTGGAGAAGTAAAGATGGAGAAGAAGAAGAAATGAGTAATGAGTAATAATGGAAGAGAGAGAGTGAAAAGATATTTATGGTGGGAGTGGTGGTAGGTAGGAGTGGTTCTCCACATAAAACCAAACCAAGCAAACCTACTAAACCGAACCAAACCAAGCCAATGCAATCCCATGATGAACTATGCTAATACAACATGCAAAAATATAAATCCAGGGCTAACTAATTATGACAAACCAAAAATACGAGCCCAAAATACGTACACGTACTCCCAATACGTAATACGAACCACGGGCATTACAACTCTACCCACCTTAAAAGAATTCCGTCCTCGGAATTTAATCAAGGGGCTAGAGTGGCAAGGACAAGCTATACTAATATCAGGCAAGCTATACTAAGCAATCAATCATGCAATCATGTATGTAAGCAAGGAAATCGAAGGCACGAGAAAGAGGAAAGATATCGTGCTAGGAACCTCTCTGCCGGTTCTGGATCTGAGCTTGGACCTGGGCATACTGCTGGGGTCTTTGTAGCTGAAAGGCTAGGGCCTGAGGCGACAATAGCCTTGGAGGCTGGTACTGCTGCTGAAACACTTGGGCCTGAGGCGGCATTGGCCACGACCGATTGTACTATTTGTTGGAGTGTATTCAGTTGCTGCTGCAGCAGCTTGAATTGAGCCTCGAATCGATTCTCGAACTGGGTCTGACGAGCCTCCGCATGCTGACGATGGAGCTCATTTTGGCGTTGCTGCATTTCGAGCATCTGCAGCATCCGTTGCATCGGGTCGCCGGAGGATCCGACTACGGTAGGCGTCATCCCCGTTGGGTTGACGGAATGCTCGGGTCTGGAACTACTCGTGCCGCTGGAAGCGCTCGTCTCGTCCCCTGCCCGAGGTTTCGCAACTGCAGGGAAAAGAAAGGCAACTCTCGTTAGTTTCAGAAAATGTCCTAGGTGCAGCGTATGGAACAACTCATCTCATCGACACGAGGTCAACGGTTTGAGACTAGAACTCGACACTGGAGGCCAAGGACGTAAAGCCGTGCTCTGATACCATTATGTCATGCCCCGATTCCGTCGAATCGATAGTCGTCCTCCGGACGTGATGTCGTGCGAACCTAATTTGCGATCGCACAAGGCATAGTCATAAGGTAATCCGAAACACGAGATCTAAAAGAGCAAGCAGACAAATTGAATCACACATTAAGTAGAGAGAAATTTGATCTTTATTGATAATAGACATCATTTACAGACTCCAGTACAGGACTCATGCCGCGCGGGCTACAACATGACTCGATTACAAAAGAGTGCCGGTGAGATAGCTGTTTCATACATTGCACACATCCCTCAATTTACAACAGAGTATTCCAGTGACCTGGAATGGAGGGACGCTGAGCCATCTTTCTTGGACGGTTGAGAGTCTTCAAAAGTGGAGTTGCGGGAAAAGTCTTCGACACGCGGCCGAAGCTTCAAAATCACGAACGTCGTCGAGCTAGTTGGCACGTACTTCCTGATTCACGAGACCTGCAAAGAGCGAGGATCAGTACGATCACATGTACTGACGAATGGCTAATTAAAATCCAAGCTCTGTATTTGATTCAAGCAATTTTATAAACATGTTAGCTAGCTATTTCTGTGATCTTTCTAACCATCCTGATCGATTTGCATGTTAACATGTTTTGAGGCAAGCATATGAAATTGTATATATTGAGCAGCTATCATATCCATCCCGTGTCACGTGCATTAGTCAAGCAGTGAAAGGGTGTGAAGGTCACTGGCAATGTCAAGCCATTACGGACTATAGTTGGGTTAGACGGCGACCCTTTCGCGGCGGGTAGCGAGCCCTGTGCGAAGTTCCCGAATAACCCACGCCGATGTAAGGCTGGCGCTTGCTATACTCGTTCCTCCCGGGCCGGATCGGTTCCTTGGCCTAGGCAACCGTTCGAGGAATCTACACCTTGTCGACAAGTTGTCCAATGACTGTTTTACATAGTCTTGAAAAATACTCTCTTTTCTAGAACCTTATCCTTTCTCTTTTATGTGCGAAACTTAGCATTTCTTTTGAACTTAGTCGATTTACTCACTTAGCCATATCGTTGCGATAAACGTTAATCGATTCATTCATTGGTTTGCATAGGCTAAGTGGAATTACATAAGAAATCACGTTTTCCGTTTTCAATATCGGCAGTTTGATAGCAAGTGTTTTGTGAAGAATCGTGCCACGATTTCTTTGATTCTACACTATGATGACAAGCATTTCATTTAACTTCATATTAATTTTGAAATAGAGGGTCGAGGCGAAGAAGGTCAGCCACTCGCATTAGACTTGCTTCAGGCGATGGACTGGTTGGCTGCGCTGACGTCGCTACGCGATCACCTACAATCGCATAAGCAACTGATTAGAACACTGTGTAATTCAAGAAATTTCGATATGAATGCGAAGCTCGAAAACGCATTCACGAAAACCAAAGCCAAATCAAGCGCGGCATGAAAACCAGAGCAACGGGAGGTCTCTTCCGACTCAGCCGCAGAGCCAATCCTTGAGGTGCAACTCGCTGAATATGGGACTTGGTTCCGAAGAAGCCATTCCATAACGCGGAATGGATCTTAATTCAATCGTTCCCGTTCGACCGATTCGGCCGAATCCGACCTATCGGTCTCGACCGAATCGATAGCGACAATGTTCCTTTCTCGCGCACCCCGTGGACGGAAACGGGGCACGATGTAGGGACGGAGCACTACACCGAAGACCCAAAATAGATTATTAGTATAAAATTAGGGATTTGAGAAGATTTGGGTGCTAAGCTTTAATTGAAGAGTGAACAAAAACTATTATAAATTTATCACAAAAATTATAATAGAAATGAAAAATAATAATTAGGATTACCATTGGAGATCGGAAGACGTCGAAAGAGGAGAAGGTTTGAAAACGTCAACGTGGAAAGCGGAGAAGCTACGTTGAAGACGTCGGCGTCGAAAGCGGAGAAGCAACGTTGAAAGAGATCCACTTTAAGGTTTTGGCATCGCACCATATAAACTCAAAATAGATTTCTCATTCTCAATTCTTCGATTCATAACTTATGAAATTACAAGCTATTTATAAGCTACAAAACAATCAAAATAAGATAAACTAAATATCTAAGTTCTTATCCATAAGATAAGTCAATCTATACAACCAACCCCAACCAACTCAAGAGATAAAATTCTCTTTATTTTGGTTTATCCTAACAAACAAACTAAAGAAGCCAAAATAACTGAAAATTCCAAGTGGTTCTCCATCATTCTCCTCGGCTTTGAAAATTTTGCCTCCTAGTGAATCAAGTGTGAAATCCGAGAATTATGCTTCTCTTAATGCCCTCCAATTCGGCCATGGCAGATGTCTTTGCTTTGGCAACTTAGTCAACGTTGAAGCTTCTGACAAGACGAAACTCTATGGCAGTACTGGGGGTTGTGGAAGTCGAAGAAGTAGAATATTCAACCGGAACCAATCAGACACTTCAACAACTTGTGGATGTCTCGATGTCTCTAAAAACGTAAAAGGATCACCCCTGTAATCAATTATTATTTCCTGCAAACTATTACAATTATTTGTAACAAATATATAATAAAAATTGTTCGCATGTTTAATTATTGGGACACGTTCAAAATATTTAGATGGCTTAATAGGTTTTTTAAATTTATTTTTTTCATCATATGATCTATTTAATTCTTCTAATGAAGATATATAACGCTCAAAATTTATTGATGGTTTAAATCTAGACTTATAAAGCTCAAAATTTATTACTGGTTTAAATCTAGGCTTAGACTCACACTTGAATTTAATTTCTGACTCGTTTATGACAGACTCAGTAGGTTCTACTAATGAATTTTTATGTATATAAGATCATTGTTAGCAATAATTTTTACTTCATTTCTATTGGAAAATTTTTCAAACACCTTTTTCATTTCAGCAAACATCTTAGCATATATAGTATCGATTATCGCACAAAGTTGTTGTGAGGAACTTTGTGTAGACATTCTTGAACTATTTCTAAACCAGGGTTCGTCTCTTATACCAATTTGACATGGGACGAAGACCCAAAATAGATTATTAGTATGAAATTAGAGATTTGAGAAGATTTGGGTGCGGAAGCTTTAATTGAAGAGTGGACAACAACTATTATAAATTTGTCACAAAAATTATAATAGAGATGGAAAATAATAATTAGGATTACCGTTGGAGATCGGAAGACGTCGAAAGCGGAGAAGCGTTGGAAACGTCGACGTGGAAAGCGGAGAAGCTACGTTGAAGACGTCGGCGTCGAAAGCGGAGAAGCAACGTTGAAAGAGATATTCACTTTAAGGTTTTGGCATCGCACCATATAAACTCAAAATAGATTTCTCATTCTCAATTCTTCGATTCATAACTTATGAAATTACAAGCTATTTATAAGCTACAAAACAATCAAAATAAGATAAACTAAATCTCTAAGTTCTTATCCATAAGATAAGTCAATCTATATAACCAACTCCAACCAAATCAAAAGATAAAATTCTCTTTATTTTGGTTTATCCTAACAAACTAAAGAATCCAAAATAACTGAAAATCTCTAGTGGTTCTCCATCAATAAATCATTTATTGATTAATAATATGGAAACAAGGTTGACACACTGATTTGGCATATCGAAGATCTACATGTCGATAAGATTTCTTATCAACCACTATAAACATTCTATTTGTCGAAGTTGTATATTTATAGAATCACGACATCCATCAATCTATCATTCCATTTTAAGCTAACAAGAAAGAAGAAATAATGCAATAGAACTACATCTGAATCTATCAAAGATTTTATAGTTTTGTAATAATAGCTATTATTTAATTGTCTTCTAGGAGTGAAGAATTGCCAAAACCACTTATACCACTACTCCTAAGAGGGTTCTGAATCCGGTTATCAATATTGTGAATCTTGGTTTAACAGGGTTTAAGCTGTATCTTCTGTACTACTACTTTCGATGCATATATTAGTGGCATACTTTGGGTTGTCATGCATGTAAAATTCTTATCCCCGAGTATAAGAGGTTTCGATGATGCTCACAATTGTGCATGCATGACACAACACGGAAATGCCGATCGCTAAACCAACGACCCAAGGTACGAAGGAAACCTCAATTCTCAAACGCGAGTATAGAAAATAAAGAGAACTCCCATGGAGCAACTCAAAATCAAATTTGTTTCATTAAACTTGACACGTCCCTCTTCTTCTACGTAGCTTTATTTATAATAAGTAACCTACTTAAGTCCTAAGAAACTAATCATACTCAAACGGGGAAAGCCAAAAAAAGATAAATACAAAGAATTATAAAAGATTTTGAAATCCTTGAACAAAATCCACCTAAAATTGGCCATGTCCACCTAGAACCTGTATTTCGGTTTGGCCAACCGGAATACCTCCTTTTTGGCACCAAAATTTAAGCAAGTGAGCAACAACAAGAATTCCGAGTGATACTGGAATTCCGACAGGTCACCAGAATTTCGGTGCGAGTCTTAACCCCCTCGTCTTGTAGAGAACTCGACTCGAGTTATGTGTCGTCATCTGGATAAAAGACCTCATCATTAGTTAGTACAAAGCTCGTTGAGGTTTCGTCTTCCCATTTAAACTTCCGCTTGTTTAACACTTTGAACGACCTAAATCCTTTTGGTTGAAAATTGTCGTAATGTCCAACCAATATCACCTCCTTTCGAAAGCAAGCCAGGATGTTGTTGCTAATGTTGATTGCTTTACGACGATGGTGCTGGTACTGGAAAAAATCTCTATAGCAATTTGCACTGTCTCGCATTAGCCTTCTGTAGTTGTTCCCGAATAAGTAATGGAAACACATCTCTAGGAAAAACAAATTTGTCCTGCGAGTCGCATCTGCCTGAAAGTTGCCTCTATATAGTTCCAAAATTGGCTTCTCCCTCCAAGATGTATAAGGGACTCAAAACATCTCCTTTCATTGGAAAGATGTCGTGGATGTATAAGTTGTGGACGACCTGATTTTGATGAACATGCTCTCAAGCCTCCACCAAAACCCTTGTTTTTCGTATAAAGCTTGTTATTTTAGTCCATACCGAGCACCTCCTGGCTGGCTTGGCTTGGCTTGGCTTGGCTTGGCTAGCAATGGAGCCCTCCTACTAAGTTCGTAGGCCATCCAATTGGAAACTCTATATTTGTGCACGAGCATGTATATAAATCTCAAGTAGTGCTCCTGATATTCGAGTGCATTAGACAACCTAAACTACAAGACCGACGACTCAAAAGCTTTATCTTGCGTCTTAAACGTCATCTTCCAGTCGTCCTTCGGCTAGATATATGTTTGATGGTAGTCGCTTCGTAGGTCTACCTTGGAGAAGACATCGACCACACTCGGTTGATCTAACACGTCATCTAGTTCCAATATTGAGAACTTGGTAGTCAATTATTATTTTGTTAACCGTGCACGGGCTCATAATTTTTTCTAATATTAACCTTATTTTGTAGAGGACTCGACAACAAGTTCTTCTTCTTCAAGTTCTCCACCTTCCTCCGTAGGAGCTTGTCCTCCCGTTAACCAATTTTGTCAATGGCGCATTCATTGACACGAGGCATAGTGTGGCCTGCCTCATCTCGCCTTGACGCAAGACACCGCACATCATTGATGTGCACGTATCATTTGCCATGATGCAAGGCATATAGCACATTCAGGTGTCGTCTCATGAAATCTAACATGAATTTTAGGTTTTACTTTGTTTTGGCTCAATTATGAATCCATAATATGCACCCTTTCTAACCTACTATTCCATCAGCACACTTTATTTTTTTTTACTTTCATAATTTTATCTTTACCCCTTTTATCTCTCAATTGTTTTTCAATTCTTCAGCGATCGTTGTTTACCTTTATCTTTCGATTGCTAACAACTTATTGTCATCCAAAAGATTCAAGTTATTTTAATTTGTAAGTTTCAATTTTTTTTCTTTTTCATGGACTTCTTTTATATATAACTTTAATTTAGTCTTTGCCGATGAGTTTCCTGCTTCGGTAAAAAATTTCTACCAAAGTCTAGTTACCTTTCTCAACTGGACTCTTTTATTTTGTAACGTATTTCTTGTGAATTATTTTATAATTTTTTTCTCTCAACTACTTCAAATAATTTATCGTTAGGCTAGCATCGATTTTTCTTTAGGGATTGTCTTCTATTGTTGAGTTTAGTAGCCACTTGGGTGAGATTCTTAAATTTTATAATTTTTCTAAATTATTTCTACAATATATAATTGATTAAGATATTGCAATCACTTTTATCGTGTTTTTAGAGTTTTAAAGTACATAAATAAATATATGTGCCTCACTTCAAGGCAACATGCAACACGCCATGCGTCTTGTGTCTCGAGCATTTGAGAACCTTATGTCTTGCTATGTGTCTTGACCATGACAACATTGTTGTTAACTCATATACTAGTCTGGCAAGATTGGTAAACATGTCCCTTCAACAAGATCAATACCCTCGTAGGTGTTGCACATGGTTGGTAGCCCTCCAAGAAAGTCCTCCGAAGAATATCGCGATAGTTGAGGACTAGTCGGCCCTCTGCTGGAATTGCTCCTCCTTCTGTCAACTCTTTGACCTTTTTGTTTCCCTTCACCTCCAAGTCATGCACATCACAAACCTCCTTGAAGCTCACTCATGCTTCTTTTGTGGATACCACCAATGACGGAAGTATTTCCCTCTTTTAAATATTTGGTACATATACTCTTCTACAAGAGCTTAAGGGTGTATTCTACCCCGTCCTTTACTAGCCGATAAGTGATGTTGTGTTCGTCATGCTTTTCGCCCAACTCGGACTGCCATGGTCTCCCTAGTACATATGATAGACGTCGAATCCATCCATCACTCTGCAATATATCCCATCCCTGTAAGCATCGATAGAGAAGGGAACTCTGCACCATTCGGTCACCTTGATACTCGACACTTTCGGAATCCTTCCGATGGAGCAAGGAAATGGGTGTTCCTCTAACGCCAACCTTACATCTTCGACTAACTTTCGGCTGATCTTGGTTGTCGTTGTTGATTACGGATTTGGAATAGCTTGTTCCCTTACAATGAATCTTCGCATTTTGTTACTAGTACCATGCCATAATGTCTCTTTCTTTTTTGATTCCTTCTGACGACCGCTACGTTGATAAGTGTTGTCGTCGTCGATCCGACCTTTAATACCAATCGCATTAAAAGTCCTTTCCATTGTCGTCAGCTATCACGTCCGCTAACGTCATCCCAACCAATAGCACCATCTCGATCGTCATGACGACCCCGTCTAGCGAGATCATCAAACTTCTCGCTCGAGCTAGACGAATCTACACGAGCCTTCTATGGATGATTCTCTCGCTCTGGTATTTGATCATCATTCGGGAGGTTGCATGCATTGCTCACCCATGACATTTTTTCGTATTCTTGAACCGGTATCGATCGTTCATGATAGTCTACCACCTACTCAACTTATTGGATGCGTAGGTGAGTTCGCGCAAAGAGGCTTTGATGCGACAGATCGCCGCAACAAGATCTTCAACGTCCGTGGCCTTCATTAGGGAGATGCTGTGATTGGTTTCAGACATGGGCATGACACTTTGAGGCTTTGATACAACATGAAACACGAATACACCGATCCATGAACCAGCAACCCAAGATACGAGGACCGGAACCTCAATTCTCAAACACGAGAATCAAAAGAGAGAAAATTCCCATGAAACAACTCAAAAATCAAATTTCATTCATCAAACTCAATGTCCCTCTTCTTCAACATATCTATGTATCATAAATAAACTACTTAAAGTCCTAAGAAACTAATCTTACTCAAACTAGGAAAGCAATAAAAGATGTTTTTTTTTTCTAGCACGAATATTTGAGCAAGCATCAACTATAATTCTGTACTGGCTGACCGGCATTCCGCCGGGTCTCCAGAATTCTAGTTCGAGCCCCAATCACGTCCACTTCAATGCTTGAGGACACACAAGCATGAGTGTAATTCTATACAGGTCATAGACTACATGTTACATTTTTCTTTTGAAGTTAGTTGTCCAAATTCAAGTTTTTCCACATTCCAAAAGGCATTGAATTGCATATGGATTTCCATTCTCCTTAAGATAAATACACAAGTTATGATCAAATTGTATTCCCTCCAAGTCCCATCGTACAACAATTCAAGACAAGGCCATTTCCAGCCATCATACAGTATGATTTTAAGTTCTACTGAAACTCTAATAATCAGAGTGAGATATAGATCTCCCAATCAAATAATGTTTAGATGTTTTGTTCTTCAATGTAAGCAGGTCTGCTCAAATGGCCTTTTGGAGTTGCTTCTTTCCGATTCTGGACATTGTTGTAAAAATCAGCTGTTGCTTCATGGCATATATATAACTTCTTAAATATTCAACGCACTTGAAATAAAATTACAAGTTTTCCCTTGGGTTATGATCTAGACATAACTTGATATGGTGGCCTCTTAAAGAAATTGTTTCTGGTGATCAGAATCTTTCTCAGCTTGCATCAATCAACTATGATTTGCTCAGCAAGGGATGGAAGGAAGACGTACCCCCAAAATCTAATTCTTGATCACCAATGGTGCGAATTACCGGTCGAGAGATGTGAAAGTGAAATCCTGATCTCATGTACAGCATGTAAATGTAAGCAAGTAATACTTGTATGAAGCAATTTCATTTTTTTCTCTCCCAACTTTATAGTATTTTTCGCTGCTGAAATGACTCTTTCTATTTTACCAGAGATTGAGAGCTTTGAGAATTCAACCCCCGTGGATGTGCGTTTCCTCATATACACCGCCTGCTGCTCCAGTTTGCGGAGTTGCAATTTTTAATGTTGAGCCATTGGGTTTTGGTATTTTGCTGGGAGATGGGTGTGACCATCTGCCCTCGCCCTTGGTGAAGGGGTTCATATTTAGTAGGGAAATGGATTAAATCCCTATAATCTTTTGCAATTAGTGAAGATGTTAGTAGTTGTGCTGCAAATGTGTTGTGCTTTTGTTCCAAATTTTTGCTTGGGCATATGTCATGCGTGTGCATGGGTGTTTGAACAACCAGCAAGTCACAAAGCTAAGTGTACATCTTGGCTCTACGTTTGCAGCATATTCTCCGACTCTACCATGTGATCCTTTTTCCTTCGTCAAGCCATGCCATGAAGAGGAGACACCAACTATGAGAAATCTCAGCTAAACTTTCGAAGGTAAACCAAATGTTTGATTGCAATTCATATTATATTGCATGGTTTAATTACATGTTCTAACAAAACACGGTGATATAATTTTAATTTTATTATATTATAAACTTAATTCCATTACAATTACATTATCTAGAACAATAAGAAAATAAAGAGAGGAGAAAACTGGATCACAATTATTAGCAGGTAATGGGATAAGAGGTATTGACAACGTTTATTGTGTTGGGAAATTTTAAAACTGGATTCACTATCCACCATGCATCCTTGACAACGTATTGCCAACAAATATAGAAAAGACCTAAATTGGAGAGTTAACTATCAGAAGTAATCATTAACTTGATATGGTTGAAACTCCACTGGGGATGAGTAAATTGTCAGAGGTAGTGATTAGCATGACAAGATATTTCTAACCCGGTTGGGGAATAATAAGACCATCTCCAATGTTGATTTCTAAAATTGAGTTCTTATCCTACTTGGCATTGTACTTTAAGGAGATTTCTATCCTAGTTGAAAGAGTTTATACATAGAAATTATAGACATACAAAAATGCTCTCTAATGGTTCTCCATTTCTATCATGTGTCATATAGTAAAAGGACCAATTTAATGGTGTGGGGTTCAATAATAATTGTCATAAGAGATAGGAGAATTGACCAATTTAATGGTGTGGGGTTCAATAATAATTGTCATGAGAGAGGAGAATTTTGATGAGGGTTTCTACGTGTAGAAATCCTCCTAGAAAGTTTTCATCCTACATCATTGCCACCTAGGATAGAAATGGTGATAGAAATCACCATTGGGATAAGTTTTTTCTAAAATAAATTTCTTCGAAACCCCCATTGGATATGGTCCAATGGACTATTAGAGGCAATCATTAAAGTGATAGCGAAAAATTTTATGTGGGAAAGTATAGTGTAACAACTCATAATATCGAACAATTAATGAACCTTAAAGGAGATTATTTGCCAGAGAATCATTTACATGACAAATGACAATTGAAAACTCGTTGGGGGAATTAAATGAATGTTCACCGTGATTGAGATGTTTTACTTTTTATTTTGCATTATCAGTATTTTTACTTTTTATTTTTTTTATTATATTACAAGGCAAATGTTAATTGCAATTCATATTATATTGCATGCATGGTTTATTACATACTTCAATCCAATATGGTAACATAATTATAATTTTATTACATTACAACTACATTACATTCAAAGGCGGATAGTAACTTGGGATTAGCTAGAGCTCACCCTTTTTTTCATACAATATTTTTTTAGGAGTTAGCCCACATCTACTTCATGCTAATTGCTAGACCAGTCTAGTCCACCACAATTTATTTATTTTTAGAAGTTAGCTCACGTGAGGCTAGACCCTCATTGGCCTCTCTCTCTCTCTCTCTCTCTCTCTCTCTCTCTCTACCCCTCACCCACCAATTGATGGTCACGCCAATAACGGTCCAAATTACAGGGTCCTATATGGAAAATGATATATGGCCCACCCTTGAGCATGGGAGAAAGGGGTACACAGAACAGAAATATAGGCACATATTCAATAACATATCCACTTGCGTGGCATGATATCCAAGGACCCATATAGATTACAGTTTATATAGATAGATTTTTGTCGACAATTTTAGGTGACGTCGCGTGAGGGAAATATAGAACAATTGGAGAGACATGTGCCTCTGTAATTTGTTAACCCCAATCAAATCACGAAGATACAAAGAAAAAGGGACATCATAAATGTCACGTCCCAGAACCAGAATACTGAAAAGCGGAAGACAGACACAGCCAGCTACGTACATTGAAGTGAATCCCACCTCGCAATACGGTCACGGCTGTCTAGATGCATGAGGGTTTAGTACAAGCTATTAGTCTCTTAGGGTCAAGAACAAGCCTAGTGTCTCAATCTCAAGCAAGCAAGTAAATTTAACAAGATGGTAGATCATCAAACATACAAAGGCATCCCAAACATTACATATTCAGATGATCATGAAGCTAGTCATACAAAATGCGAAGACTAGCAAGAGTTTAAGTCATACATGATCAACCCTAGGATATGTCAATCATGTTACAACCATTAGGCAGACAAGAATGTAAATTCAACACGAGCTAACACTTGCTCGACGGCTAAACGTCTCAAAAGAATAATTTTACAATATAGTGGGAGAGCAAAATAAAATTCATTCGTTGCCAGGGTTTCTTCTAGTGGTCACTATCTGACAGGAAAGCTGGGAGATCCTCGGGAGCTGCTCCAAAATCTGGCCATACAAAACCAGCTGGGTCAGACCCCAGAAAGAGCAAGTGCCACAAAGGAGGCTTCACTTAAGAACTAAAATCAGCATATTAGCACATAAGGACATAAATAAAATAACAAAAGACATGTGATTGAGAAAATATGGTGATAAACGATAAGATAACTAAAGGACTATTCCGATAACCAAGTTACAACCCGTAAACCAAACAAGGACCGGGGTTGTAACTCTTCACCTGAACAAAACTTAGTCTCTAACCAATTATCGATAAAGTAAAGCATACACAAGCATGTCCTGAGATAGCCATGTACTGGATCTAGGCAAGACTAGACAAGATGGGACTCCATCCAACATTCACGGCCAAGCAAAGAGTACGGCTTGATACTTAAACTAACTAGGGTTATCACAAGCCTAGTTACTAGCAAGATGCAATGAGATATCCTTACGGCCACAAGCCCTACAGACTATCCAGGTTATCCAGACGCAAGGTTCATGCTAAGAGTTATCATGACTTGTTAGGTGACTTGAGTGCAACACATGACAGTGTGCATAGTAACCGTTTTATGAAGTGTCCCACATGACAGTGAGCTGGAAATGTGCCCTACTCGTCAGCAGGCTACAAGTCCATCAGAGAAGGCACCCAGATAACGGGATTGCTTGTAGCCGGAATACCTCTCTATATGAACTACTTGATCAATCTAGTTATTAACCTAGTCTGATTCAGTATGAATCTCTGACCGTGGTAACCAGGAATACAAGTCCTAGACATGATGCGAGACAAGACTGATAGCTTATACAAGCACATTCAATACAATCACCCACGGTGTCATGATGAGAATTTGTAATGATCCGCTCCGCCCAAGCGGAACGTCGATTCAAACGGCAAGTGCAACGACTCAAACGAGCCGTCGACCCGAAGAGTTAGCATCGACCTGATGAAGAATCGATGCAAGACTTACATTGGTCCGTCAAGGATGAATCCAGACTTAAACTTTCAAAGGCGCGCTCGGAGTATTGCTCTGCCGATGCGAACATCGCTAAGGTGGGTGGCTCCGATGAACCCGTCTTTGCTTAGCCTAAACACATAACAATACGGACACTATTGCTAGAATCGTTGGGCGATAACACCGCGCATGCTAATAAATGACTCAACGCACCTAGCTAAGGGAATTATTCCTGTATAGAATATGGAAAAGAATATGGAAAATGTGAGAACTCTCGCACCGCACTCCACGCTCGTGCTAAGGCACAAGCTTACGTTCAAGTTCCCTATGCGTTCAACAATGAAAAAATGAATGGTTTACAACAATAAAACGGAAGACTATCGACATAGTCGTTCCGAGTAGAATATAGCAACATTGGAAGACTTCGGGACCGATGGGTCGCCAAGGCGACTCCCGCACGGGGAGTTGCAAAATGATGAATGAATGAAAGAATGAACGAATAAGTGAATGAATGAATCAATGAATGAATGAATGAATACGTGAATGAATCAATGAACGAACGGACAAGTGAAAGAAAGAAAAGAAAAAATGAATAAAAGATAAGAAAGAAATGAATGATTAGCGACAGGTATGACGGGGACGTGCATCGGGGCTCGCTACCCGCGCTGCACGGATGCCGCCGCCAACCTGGTCAATAACGCATTATGGCTAAGGGTTAGCCTATGGCTCAGAGACAGCCGTTAAGTTAAAATGACAAGGCAAATACGAAATGGTCGTGGACAATCCCCTCGTATACGGGAGGTAGGAGAAATAAGGGATTCCGCGGCATGATCAAAGGGAGGATCGTGGTCGGCCTAGGCGGAGTCATGACTTATGGGCTGCTTGGGTGTGGGCTCGGACATTCCAAGTAGACGTAAGTGCGGGATATTTCAAAAGACTATCAAGGTGTATCAGCCATCACGCTATGATAGGTGAGAATACCAAAGGAGAATATGTCCAAATTGGCTTGTGGTGCCAGCGACCTGTGCATATAGATTAAGTGGGCTTTGCTGGTGGCAATCCACATGCAAGTCCTTGCATTGAAACAAAGTAGTCTAAGCTAACTGAATGAAGCGCCTTCTGAACAGGCTTGAAATGTAATACACAAAATGATAAAGAGTACTTCATGCAATGAGTTAGAGAACATGCCTACGTGCTAGAATCTGAGGCAGGGACACGCCCTCGACACTGAATGTTTACATGAATTACGTTAAGTTGTTATGTATGAATTGTTGACTAACTTGGTTTACTTTGGACAGGGATGGCAGGACGGTAAGTATGGGTAAGTCATGCATGTATTTCCATGCAACACGTTGAAATCGGTAACACGAGATAGGTTATGATATATGCCATGAAAACTGATCCTAAGGGAAGATTAGAAAGACAATGAATGATAGACGGTGCACAAAAGTAAATAGAACGTGTTTGGTAATGATAGCATTGTGAGCGAACTAGCCTCCCCACCAGTGCATAACAATGTACTGATAACCCCACAGTTTGCTTGCAGGACGCAGGAGACGTCGTCCGGTCCGGAGCTTCCTTCGGACGTGCTAAGGCGCGGAGCTATCACTGGAGCCTTGGAGCGTTGTAAGGAGCTGGAGCACCATATACAGGACATAATGTATCGGAACATCGCCATGAATCATTCCATCTTATAAGCCACTTGGCACGCCTTTTATGTTTCAGAGAGAGAGAGAGAGAGCTTGAGAGACTTGTAAACTCGGCCTAGCGCTGCTTGTAAACTTCTTGAATGTCAATAAAGAAGCTTGAATTCGCTTCAATTTGTGTTCATTTACTTTCCGTTGCAAATGGGGACACTCTGTGCGACTCTGTGGCCTAGCTCAAATCGGTCGTTTCTGGGATTAGCCTTGCACTGACGCAACCTAGGCCCGTGCGGCATCACGCCTTAGCGAGTACGATCGCTCCTGCTGGAGCGGGGCGTGACAGAATTTACTTAGCAAGTCAAGATAGCCGTCACAAGAGCATATCAAGATTTTCATGTTAGACTTACTTATCAAGATTACTTGTCAAGAGTGCGCCACGACGGACCATTATCAAGATTGCTTATCATATCAAGAGTGCGTCACGACGGACCACCATCAAGAATTATCATGTCAAGATTGCTTGTCAAGAGTGCACCACGACGGATCACTATTTAAGAGTTATCATGTCAAGGTACTTGTTAAGAGTGCGTTAACAGGCCATTATCATGAATGAGAGAAACTTGCATAAAATAGTTAGTAACATATTCTTGAACCCAAAGAAAAGATCTACAACTTCTATGTTGGAAGTTGGGAGAGATTCTGACCACAATTCAGCCAAATAGGACATAAAACAGCTAAAAACAGTCAAAATAGGCACTATGCGACACTATGCAAGCCATGCGGCACTATGCATCTATGCGGCACTATTCATTCCTGCGACACTATTCATCCATGCGGTACTATTCATTCCTGCGGCACTATGCATCCATGCGGCACTATTCATTCCTGTGGCACTATTCATTCTTGCGGCACTATTCATCGTTCATGTCAGATTCAGGACAGATGAACTAGAAAATGTCCAAATCTTATTTTGGCCATAACTTCCTCAAAACAAGTCGAAATCTAACTTTTCAAATGTCTATTTTGGGTAAAATTGAATTCTCTACAACATAAAACAATCAAAACTTGAAAATAATGAAGTTTGGTAGATCAAAACCAAAGAAAACCGAAAATGCTATAAATTTGATCTAAAAAAATTCATCCATCAAACCCAAAAATGTCAAGTTCTAAAAAGACTTAAAATCAAGTAAGAAAGAGAATGGAACAATAAAACTTGAGATCCATCATGAAGCAAGTTACACTTGCCTAGGACTTGGTAGGTGGGAGGAGTAAATGAAGAAGATGAAGAAGTAAATGAAGTGAATGAGGAGAGAGAGAGAAGGAGTTGGGTTATATATCGACCCTCTCCATCTCAAACCAAACCAAGCCAAGCCAAGCCAAGTCAAACCAAGTCAAATTAAATCAAACCAATCAAATAAACCAAGTCAAGATTAAACCAAGCCTAGGCTAAGCAAAACAAGTCTAACTACGGTCTACCTGATAAATGCCAGAAATCTCGTATACGCATACAAAAATACGTATAACGGGAAACGGGAGTGAAAATAAAAATGTGGACACGTGCATATCTTAATAAAATATCCACATTGCTTAGTCGAGATCTAAGGACCAAAATGCTATTTGTCACTCCAAGGTATTCCTTGGCAGCTTATATGTCGTCTGACGTGACAGCTGACATAATAACTGATAAGACAAATTTAAAAGTAAAACTAAAATTAATATTAATATTAAAAATAACATTAAAATTAATATTAATATTAACATCAACATTAACGTTAACAATAACATTGACATTAAAAAATTGGATAATTAATTTTTAGGGTTAGAATTTGTCATGTCAGCTGAGATGTCCATGCCACCAGCTGTCACGTAAGAAGTGATAGTTTGGAGGAACATTTTGGAGATACGAATAACGTTACTTATGTAGATTATAGTTCATACTAATAGAAAATTAATTTAAATTTTATGTTAATTTTTACTTATATTTTGTAAGTTTAAATAGAGAATATTTTTATCTATTTTCTCAATTGAGATTTAAGTTATTTGATAAGTCTTTTGGGGATTGAATTTACCTTCTTTTTATTTCTTAAAAGTTTATAAATAGTTTGTTAACTCCAAAATTTTTAATTAAGAATGAGAAATATTTACTCGAGTTTATACGATCGATGAGATATCAAAATTTTATAGTGGATCTCTCTCGTCCTCTTCTCCACCTCTGATATTGACGCAAATCAGTCTCGAATACAAAAGTCGCATAATCAACATCCAATCAGGGCCGGTCCGGAGAGTTGGATTGCCCTATCCTGAAACTAATAACTAATTTTAATTGCCCCTTGATCCTTGTTGTTAGCTGGTCTTGGTTGTCATCCGTAACCCTGATCTTTGGTGGGATCATACTAGCAAAGGGGGTTGTCCAAGCCCCAAGACATGTCTGGCTTACCTCAGGACCGGCCATGCATCCAATACAACTTACACATTATTATTTTTAATTATAAGTCGATTGTTAAGTTTTGTATTACCATTATAATTTTGTGATAAATTTATAGAAGTTGATTGTTCATATTTTATTTGAAGTTTTTTAGCCCAAGTTTTGACACATCTCTAATTTTATACAGATCTTTTTTTCTCTAGGTCCCTCATCGTATATAGTTGGATATTTGTCAAATTTCTAGGTGATAATGGTGAGAGAGAGAGAGAGAGTGAGAGAGAGAGAGCCATAGTAGAATTGGAGAGAACTCCATCTCTGCAATTCCCCAATGACTAATAACTGTTGTAATAATCGGGAACATATAGAGAGAGAGAGAGGAACACATGACAGAAATATGAACGCAAACCCAACAAAACATCCACTTGCCTACTGGAGAGTATACACGTGCCTATTGAGTACACGTGCTATGGAGTTCGAGAACGAAATAAATAATTTATGATGTAGCAGGAGATCAAAAAAACCTATATATACTATAGCTTATATAACTAGATATTTATCAAAGTTTTGAAATTCTGGTAAATAATTAAGACTATTTATTTAACACAAATAATTGTAGTTATTTATATAAAAAAAAATATTATAATTTAATACAAAGATTTGGGACAAAGTTTCTGTACGACAACGACAGAGGGAGAACGACGAAGATGGTCGATTGACAACAAAAAGTTAGCATTTGAGAAAAAAAAATTAATGTATCCAATACCGAATACGAAAAATGGAGTTACGCACTAAGATTATACTGACACCCTGCAATACAATCACCGCTTAAAGACAATTGAGTAATCTATGCATTAGTCAACTCCAATGGCATGCTGAGCGGAGCAAAAGACCCCCTTAGAAAACTCCCTAAAAATCCCGCTCACTCTCAGCCGTAATTTAATGTTAATATTAATATTAATATTAATGTTAATGTTAATATTAACATTAATATTAATGTTAATATTGATGTTAATGTTAATATTAATTTTTATTTTTATATTAATGTTAATGTTAATGTTAATGTTAATGTTAATATTAAATTTAATGTTAAGTTTAATGTTAATTTTAGTATTTAATGTTAATATTAACATTAATATTAATATTAACATTAATATTAACATTAAATTACGGCTGAGAGTGAGGGATTTTTTTAGAAGATTTTCTAAGGGGGGCTTTTGATCCGGATTATATATCTCAATCCACGAACAAACATTAAAGACATGACATAAATGAAAAAGCAATCACGCGTCTCAAACATTATATCGTATATGATCATTAAGCTAATAATAGCAAAATAAGGTACTAGTATAATTAGCAATAATACATGATCACAATCTAGCTGTATAACTATGCAAAGGAACATACTCACATAGCTAAATGAGCTAACACGTATTGGATAGCTACAGCTCAGGGCGGCTAGGGCGACCGCCCAGGACGACATGGAATATGAGGACCCAAAAAAAAAATTTAATGTATATATTTTAGTAATATTGTATCTAAAATAGAATTAATACATACATTAGGTTCAAATGGTAACATTTTTTAAATTTTACTTTTATTTTAATTTTTTATATATTATATATGAGCCTTTTTAAAAGTTTGACTAGGGCCCCATGAACTCAGGGTCGGCCCTGGATAGATAAACATAAACGCCTAAAGAAAAGTGTACTAAGAGTGGCGCAGAAGAAGCACCCACTCCTAGGTTCAAATTTTGGTTGTAACATTTTTAAAAAATTACTTTTATTTCAATTTTTTATATATTATATATGGGCCCTATTTTAAAAGTTTGACTAGGACCCCCATGAATCCAGAGCCGGCCCTGGATAGATAAACATAAACGCCTAAAAAAAAGTGTTAATACAAAATGATAATACTAAGAGTGGCGAAGAAGAAGCACCCACTCTTAGCTCAAGCGCCACTAACCTCGGGTGCAATACATCAAAGTGAAGAGCGAAAGATCCTCTATCTCCGCTACAAGATCTAGCCATACAAAATCAATGGAGTCAATTCCCAAGTAGTAAGCACGACAAAGGAAACTCGAATAGGAAGTGAATACCAACATAAAAAGTAGAGAGAATAGCACGAATACTAGATTAGGCTCTATAGTCCATCTACGAGTCAATGATCCCACCTCTATACCAAACAAGAACAAGAGAGGAAACTGTACCGAAGACAGCCCTATTCATCAGTCTGCTACACTAACCACCATCACAAAATCTAATAGATAAGCAGAAAATAAGTACACAAGCAACCAAGTAAACTTACAACGTTACAGCAAATGATCACTGTTTTATGAAATCACATAACATTCCCTTTAATGCATGCACACGAGAGGCCACTTCTAAAATTAACACGGCATAAACAATAAAGGAAAAAACATAAGAACAGGTAAGAAAACAATAAAAGAATATTATATGAATAGATAAAATACGATATAAGACCAGAAAAAAAAATAGTACAAAAAGATATATTTAAAAAAAAAGAAGTACGAGTATATCAAATACAGCACTAAGCGATAAACATGCCCAACAGTCTTGCATTAACCATGATATCTAAAAAAGAACATTTGGCTCTTGAGCAGAGGAAGCCTAATGGCCAATTTTAACTTGAACTAATTACATAAACATCAGTTGATGATTTAAATAAATGCCCTCAATTAGCTAACATGCAACCTTAGCATTTCTTCGGGACCCAATAAACAACAGACACATCAAAGCTACATCAATATTTCCTCCCATAAACTAGATGAGTAAACCCTGTATGTACAAGTGAATTGAACCTCTACTCAAAAACAGGCTCCAGCTTGAGCTCTGGATTGTCATCAAAGAAGTACTGTTCGGCCCTCTTAGGGGGATGAGAAAGCACAGTGCGTCCACTGTCGTGGCCTCTCATAAGCAGCTTAGCAATCTTGCCTCTCCATTCCAGGCTGTACGTCTCATTTTTCTTGTCATGAACCACTCGGTCGCAGAAGTTGAGCAGTGTTCCAATCCCGCTGTTCCGCATCCAACCATACTCCTCCAGGACACGAGCTTCACCCTCACTTAAATCCACTCCCACCTAAGAGCATGAATATGTAAGTTTCAGAACAAAAATAATCTTAATCTTCCAAACTCACCAATCTTGCTGGCTGCTATAATTACAGACAGCTCATTTTTTTGTTGGGGAAGTTTTCTTAGTCCCTTCTGAATAGAAGTGCATAGTTTAAGTTCTTAGCTTGAATATTTCAGAGCAGCATTGGAAAGAATTAAATCATATTGCATGAGCATAATAGCAATAGCAATGCTTTTTTCAACACCTGGTTGTCTCGTATGACTGGCACAAGACAACCCACTCACGCAGCAAAGCAACTCGAGCAATCCTCAGATAGTTCACAGGTTCAAACCTGAGACCATGTGTGCCATCCCTCAGCCAAACCATTTCCCAACATAAATGGTTCATTTGTCTTGCCTACCAATGATTGTCTTGGCCAGAGGTTGAAGGAGATTTGCTAATGCTTGCTATTAGTGAATATAATAACAAGAAGAAACGATTATTTAGATGGTGAAAAAGTCCAAGGATATCAAAAACGATAAAACATAATACTCCATACTGGACATGGAAAAGAAATATCATGTAAACCAGAAGCATCATACTACAAATCCTCTCGTAAGATTTTGATCGTATTCACTTAACACCAACCAAAATCAGGACCCTTCTACTGTTAAGAAATTAACAAACCCGTTGACTGTAGATTGAATAAGTTTTACTATATTTTGGTAAGTATGATTCACCTGCAATTCATGACCCTTATAAAACTTTGACATAGAACGGTAATGTATTTCAATATACCATGCACAATTGGACTTCAACATTGTGGATTAAGTGCAGATAGCATTAGTCAGATCGCAAATGCAACAACTTTTCGTAAATAATCGGGGTGAAACCATAATTTAAGTGAATATAGTATACCTATTTCCTTCCATTGGGACAAGAGGTGCAAAGACGGTAATTGAAAAAGTCTTCAATGAGCATGTAGAAGTGGAGTGATCAGTACATAAATCAATCATTTGAACCCAGGAACCTAATTTAAAGAATCCTCTTCAATGAAATTACATGGAATCTTTAACTTTAATGGAACTTGCAGAAAAAATAACAGTAAAGATATTCTGCACAATGTCTAATTTATGCCCGTCATTGGAATAAATGAAATAAGAATGAAAGGTTGTGCAAGGATTTCCTACAAGAGTCAATGCGAAGAAAAGGAAAATATTTTCAGGTGCACTAGAGGACGTCAGATGTATATGAGTTAAAAGAAGAATAGGAATCAATCAAGAATCAATTACGGAGGTACTACAAACTATTCTTGATCAGTAATATGGATAATACTGTTGTATTAGCGTTTAGAAAATTAAATTGCTTACAGATAGTGTGGCAAACTGGTCAATGATAGAATAAAAAATGTATTCTTCTAAAATATAAAAGGCATGTACGAGAGTCATCACTGTAGCACGTCATGCAAGAGGATATAATGTGTTATATGAATAACGATTCTGTATCAACATTTTGGACGAACTGAAAATTGAGATAAGGACCAATTTCTCGTCTTAAAATTGAGATAAGGATGTAGTGTATTATATAAATAATGATTCTATGTCTTTTTCAATTTGTGATCCACCTTCCCAACCTTTAGAACGTCGAAACTCCCTCTTCCCGACTTGTAGAATATTAAATATAGAACACAATTACAAAATAAAGGTTCTCCCATCTTTAAAAAAAAGGTTATCCCATCTTTAAAAGTCGCATTTTATCTCAGGGAGATAAATCCAACTTACACTCCCCATATCACCTACCCCACCCCCATTTAAATATATTTTGACTCCAGAAACAAGAATCTCTCAGGTTTGAAAGCAGCCTTTAGCTATATATTAGAAGTAATCAAGAATTTAGCCTCGGTTCCTTATTCCACAAGAGGAGAAGCAATGTGACTGCTAAAAGTTTCAACACATCCCAAAATAAAAAGTAATGCATGCTCCCTAACCTAAACCCAAAAATACATTAATATAAAACTGATCGTTGGAAACAATGGAAAAAGCAACACCCAATTATATAAATCCTATAAATAAATTTTGTAACTCCTTTCCAAATAAATATACAACGATGCCAAACAATTTATAGCGATAAAAATCAAAGTACAAACTGACTGGAAAAAAGTTGGTCGACCATAAAAAAGACCCAAGAGTTAGCGATAGGAGTGTCCTACTTTAAAGAGTCATTAGACGCTTACACCGTAAAACAAAATAGATAGAAATGGGGACATTCTACTGATCAGCCTGGCAGCATGAATGGGTGTGTGGCTGATCAGATTGCTAGTGCTTTCATTTAGTTGGTAGTTTATTTTTTTCTCTTTAGTTTGGCAAAGTACCATTATTGGGCCCCCTTTGTTTAAATAAACTTTGATTGGGTTTCTGGAAGATCGTCTTACTTTCTAATCTTGATTGAACCCTTGGAGAAACTTATGATTATGCCTTCAAGGATACATTAATTCTGCAAAAAACTTTGTGATATGGCTTATGTAGCTAGATTATGTATGATACCCAGTATTATGCAATGATATTCAGCCTCCACATGTTGGAATGCAGATGTAACCAATTAAATAAGAGGGGAATTGATCAACATTAGCGATTAAGAAAAACATAGTGGCACACTTGATTTACTGAAGTATGACAGGTGACATTCAAGCAGCACGATCACAGTATCACTGCTAAAAAAGATATCAAGAATCAGCAGTACCTTCAAGGATGAAGATCCAGATTACGTTAGTCATCTAGGAATACCTACATCGTAACATCGTATGCACATCATAAGGCCTGAGCTTGGACAATCCATGCGGACAATTGCTAGTTTGTTACAATACCCAACATCGTGTGACACACACAAGGCACAAGCTAAGGTTGAAACATTCTCGACACAAAAAGACACATCGCGCATAACGACAGATTGATAAATAAGTCCAATGAGAGTCAAGTTAAATTATTTGAACGAATAATATGCTTGAATTGTTGATTCACCAAGTACCTTTAATGTGTATTCTGATACCCCAAGTTCCATATTAACATATAATAAACAATGTGGTAAAACCATAAAAGTAGGAATTCTAATATAAGTTAAAAAAATACTATCAAAACAAATAAAACAACTAATAAACTAAAAAATAAATATGAAATAAATCTAATTAAAGAGATATAAACTAACTCCAATGATTCAAATACTAAATAACGCATTGTCTATGTTGCACAAGTATAGATATGGGTACGGACATGATATGGGTACAACACTATATTTATAAGCACATGATTTCTCTCTTCCTCTCTGGTTGCTGCTGCATTTTTATTTTTCTGTCGACCAGAGGAGAGGTATGGGTCTAAAAGTTGTTATAGGTTCGGGTTTTTAAAAGAAGATAAGAACATGGGGCAGATCTCTTTTTTCTTTTGGGTTCACTGTTGACCTAGGTCTAAATCATGTCCATATCGTATCCAACCATATCCAGACATATCCGGAAGTGTCCAGATGTATCCTATCATATCTGGCTGCATCCAGGCTGTGTCTGTGTTCAGTACGTACTGTTCACGGGCACAGACGCTAATTTGGCATGTTCGAGCAACATAGCTAATTACAACTTAACTTCATTAAAAAAAAACTAGGCCAGGTCCCCATCAAGTCAGCTTTCAAATTAGAAAGGTGAAGACAAGTGTTGAAATCTATAGGTTTCAGAATTAGTAGAAAATAACAAAGTATACAAAATACAACTTCAACAAAAAATCAGGATAGTTCGTTATCAATTGTAAGACATACCTAAGAATGATAGTTTTCATCATACGTAATAAAAGGATACATAGTAAGAGGATTTTTCTAGACTAAAAGAGGATGATCAAAGTGTATGTGTGTGGTGTGATGTAGGATGCCTTGAAGTTGCAAGGGAAATCTATAAGATATTTATAACGCCAACCATGCTATATGGTTGGAAATTGAAAACTAGTTCAACTGGAATAATAAGAAAGCTGAGATAGATGAGAAATAGCAAAAGACGGGATAAGAAGTGAATGCACTCACTGGAAGCAGAAGATCAAGACAGCTGAGACAACATAAGAAAATTGTCTGAAATGGTATGGACATGTGAAAAAGAATAATGGAGTACTTAGGAGTGATACGATATAAGTACGGAGTTGCCATAACTAGGGGTAGACCTAAACAAACTTAGGTTAAGGTTGTGAATAGGAAAGATAGTTTTTAAGGGTAGAGTGGAGATGTCCCTTAACAAAATATAATGAAAGAAAGCAATTGTTGCAGCTGACCCTAAAATTTGCAAAAGACATTTTTATTTGTTATTGGTGTTGTAGATTAAACATACACCTTCTTATTAGTAGGTCTTCATAAAACACCTTGAGAACTGAACTCTAACTTAAAAACCAAGGTTCTAAACGGCGGTAGGCAGGTGCACGGCGGAGAGTCTGTCTACCGCCTAGGCGGTTGATACATTTTGGACATTCTTTTACTACTTCACCATTGTTTTTTGCATAGTGTGCATATTTTAAGGGTGTTCCATGCATAACTAAGTTGTAAAACAAAGATTTATGAATTTTCAGTTTTGTAAAAGTGAATCATAGGTCCATAATGCTTGCAAAACCTTTTGGCCAGACCATCTTGTTAGGTATTGCTCCGCTTAGGCTCCCGCCTACGCCGCCAAACCTCCGTTGGCCGCTTACTCCACCGCCTACCGCAAAAGCGGTGCGGAGAGAGACCGTCTTCCGCCTAGGCAGCCGCCTCAACCGTCATTTAGAACATTGTTAAAAACTATTATCTTACAATCTTAGTCCAATGTCGGTTATATGGGGAACTTGATATGGGTTAATATAATTTTGGGCCCTCTCCTCTTAAGGAGATCTTTTAGGATAAATTCTTCCAAGGTTC
This sequence comes from Iris pallida, assembly GCA_029216955.1. Classification (NCBI taxonomy): domain Eukaryota; kingdom Viridiplantae; phylum Streptophyta; class Magnoliopsida; order Asparagales; family Iridaceae; genus Iris; species Iris pallida. The sequence continues at coordinate 48,791,470 of JANAVB010005597.1, forward strand.
GTATCAAATGGTATCAGAGCCTACACCAAGTCTCCCGGTTGCAATCGCACGGCAAAGGGTGGTGATGCTTGCATAGTAGTGTTCATCCGGGACTAGAAATCTAGTGCAAAACAAGTATGTGTGGACACCGTGACTACGGGACATGGTGGAATGTAACAATAATATAGTCTCACGTCAGTTATATGGGAAACTTGATGTGGGTTGATATCTCGGACGCTCTCCTCTTAACGGCTAGATTTTAGGATGAGTTCACCGAAGGATCGTAACATATTCTATCTGTAACCAATATGCAAGATTAATAGAAACCCATACAGAAACATTCGTAAATCAAGAACAGAACAAGCCCAGACTCCAAAGTTTAAATGCTGATAGAATATTTGGGAACCAAAGCATGTAATATCTTGCCCCATCCAATACATTTACACTACAACAAAAGGTGAAAGGTGATAAGGAACTATTACCAGTAATGGCTTATTCTCAAGGAGGATAGATCTGCTACAACAAGGAAGCTTCATTGCGGTAACCAACCTTTTGATCTGCCAGTCAGTTGGCAGAGTAGCCACAAGCTCAAAGAAATATGTAGCATACCCATATTCTGGACGTTCCAATACAATTCTGCAACATTGTACCATGGAAAAATTCAGTAACTCAAGTAATTCTTCAGGTAAAACAAGATTAAGTCCAGACAAGAACACCAAAGTGGAGAGTCCAAACCTATTGTGACTTTCGAACACAAATATAAAGGACTGAAGGTCTCTACACCATCCCCATTCAACAGGACTGTGACGAAAGCGGAGATAACGAGCCTAAAAGTAATACAATTAGCAGCCAACATATGTTATGGTGCCACTTGAAGTTGGAGGTTCTTCAATGAATTGTCTACCTGTTCAATAAGTGAAATTAAGCAGGCTAAACAGTAAAGAGCTTTTGATCCCTTAACATGCCGTACCAAAGCAAGCTTGAAGAAAGATGGGCCCTCAGAAAATAGCTGAAAGAAACAAATAACAGAATGTTAGTGTGTATATAGTGTTCACACAGATCCGTCATATCACCCAATAACAAAGAAACAAAAGGTGTGCCATAAACAAAGAGATAATCACCAATGTAATAAGAAAGGATCAGATGAGTACAATATAAACACATCAACAATAATTAAATATCAGGTAATCCAAGCATCGCAGAATAATTATAAGAGGGTGAGTTACACATAATGCATTACTTGTATGGTCTTCAAAATCTTAATTTGCTTCAATACTATATTGGAGAAGTTCATCTATAGTAAAGACAATAATACGAGTTTTTCCACAATAGAACCCAACTAAAGATCACTTTCATACATATAAGTAAATTCTAACTTTTACTAAACTCAGCTGTATTTCATTATCAAATTACTAGTTGTTATTTAGAGGCATCCTCAATGCATTATCAGCTTGCCTTATTTTAAACTGATAATCTAATTTGCAAATATTAGTTGATTAAAATAACCAATATTGGAATTGGAAGGGTAGTAATAGCTTCAATCCTTTTTAGCTCTGAATTATATAGATGATGAAGAGGCATGCCAAACTATGCACGCCACATTATTTCAAGCACCCAATTTTTGAACATATTTCATTTTCCAACAAATCATCCATCTCACAAGCAACTGTGGTCCTCATGAATTTAAAGAAATAGGAGGCTGCAATAATAGGAATCTTGAGATGAAAATGGGGCATAATAAACTATTTCCCTAGTCACACCCTCCCAATACACCTAGCTGCACACTCACACGTCTTGTGAGACCAAAATAGGACATAAATGGCTTGCCACCTTATGGGTGCATAGGTCGGTGACTTTTGACTTTGTGTGAGACATTCTTTTGTTTGTGTATGATGCCTGGGTGATGAGTCCAGTCAATTTAACCTGCCTGAATCTCAGTTAACCCCAGAAGAAATAAAGATGAAATCATTTAAACTGCATGCTTCATATACAGTCTGCTAAATGAACATCTTTCAGCAGTTGTTGGCTTGAGAAGCACAAAATCAAATTCAGTGATATATAAGTTTTAAACTATCAGGTCATATATATTTAGTTTCGTAGAGGATTCATATCGTAACTACATTAAAAAGCAAAAAACCCTTTAGTGTGCACTACAACTTTAGTCTCTAGTACAGTCCCAAAAAAAGTAGTTGTCGACGATTTCTTGCAGCTCTGACGTATAAACAAACATAAATAAAAGAAAAAAATGAGGCAAAAAATTATAAATATTCACTTATTATGGATCCGACCTTGGTCATTACGGTCTCGAGTTCTTTGAAAGAATCCTCACTTGAATCTTGTAGAGGTTCATCATCTTCCGTTTCCCCATAAAGCTTAATTTCCTCAGCTGTTATACCTCTATCAAGTAGAAACTGTGCAATTGGTACTGCTTTAAGTATGGATATTATATCGATATCAGACAAAGTACTTTTAATCACAGAACCTACCTGAAGAAGTCCAGGAGCATCTTCCTCGAGTGCAGTTTCCACTGAATCCCTGCAAATAATTCACATGTAAAAGAGGAAAAGTATAAAGTACAAATTAGGAAACTTGGGATGGGAAGCATAATGGAGGATTGATCAGTACGTGGCAGTTTTTTTCTTTTTCCTTCTAAGAGAGAAACGCTTTTCTTTGACATTGTCTGAGTTGAACAAATCATTTCCTAAAGGAGACAGTGGAGTTGGTAGAGAGCTTTCAATATTGTTGCAGAGCGTTGGTTCACTGATACTCTTATAGGTATGCATTCGTAGATACAATGGAATATGGTCTATTACATCTGTGGTGACTTCATCAAAACATTCACTTTTAACCACAGTTCTTTGGACATCATGTTCTGGCAAGGTCGATGGAGGAGTTTGACATGGATCTAACAACCCATTCTCCACACATTCAAGCTTTGGTCTCTCTAGACAGTTTGGTGAAACTGAATCTGGAAGTTTATTGCTAGCTCCAAAATCTACTTCAGGAATAGATCCCTAATAAAATCACATAAAAGATTAGTGTCAAAAAAACATATAAAAACAGTTTTCTTTGCAATTCTTGAAGTAAGAAAATACTCTATTCTTGGAGTTGCTAACCGTTGCTGCACAGCAATTAATCAGGCAGGAGCTCTCTGGAATAACAGTACCCAGGGAACAAAATCTTGTAGTACTAAATTGTGAACCATTTGAGCTGCAAAGACTATCTTTAGGATCAGAGGCCTGGTAGGATGCATTACAGTTACCCGATATATGCTCTTCTCTGAAGTCGGCAGAAACTATTGAGCTTGCAAGTTCCTCGATATTTTCTTCAGGAATCACGTTAATGCTGCTTCCTTCTACAGGTTCAGCCTTGACCTCAAGAGGGAAAACTGAGATTATAAGAGAACTATGTGGATTGTGAGCATTCTCATTTACATGTCTTTGATCTAGAAACGACTGTCTAGCATCGGAAATGCCCCATTCATCTGAGCTTCTAATACCGTTTTTGTGTTTTTGGTGGAATTTGTACCTACTAGATGAAGGATCATCTAGACAAACATTTTCTTCTAAAACTGATGGAGCAATTGAAGAGGGAAGAGCAGGGGCACTCATGTTGGAACTATATGGAGTCGCATCACTGCTTTCTGAAATACATGTAACAGGGATTTCACCCACAGGCTCGGCCTTCACTGCAACCAAAGTAGCTGGAAAAGCTGAACTTCGAGATTCCAGGTTAGCGTTCACAGACCCGAATTCCTCCCCTACAACAGGAAAAATAACTCTAGAAACAAGATTGATAAAGAAACATGTTCCTCCTTTATTGATTTTATTAACTATTAAGTTTATCATGTAGTGACATTTCTAGGACATGGAGAGCTTGAAGAACATTGTTCAACTGTTAGAAAATTACCTAATATCACGCTTTTTGGAGATCCTATGAAAACAGAGGCTGTAGATTTCCTAGCATCATGTCCAGCATGGTGAACATAGCACTCATCATGCAAGAGCCCTTCATTAGCTGGCTGAGTTTCACTCTTTGTTTGATCAGCAGGAAATGCATTTGCATTCTTGGTTTTGTCAAGTAAAGAACTTGAAGAGACATTCTGTGCAAACTGCCAATCATTAGAAACCAAGATAGCTGCATCAAGTATTGCATTTAACTGTGAAACAAAAGGGAGAATGTGGGTGGTGATGTCCATCCAATTGGTTTTCCAACACATCAATGATAAGAAAACTGTCAAAGATACCCAAAAAAAACACAGAAGCAGTGTGTCCCATGCATACGACAATATAGAAAAATGATAAGGTCTGTTATCTCATCAATTCAAACAAGAAATGACATTAAGTTGTACAAGAAAAAAAAAATTAAACTAATGAGCTCGAGTCCAGAATGCTGTTGAGGCTTTCACAATTTTTGTTATGGTTGAAAAAGACACAATGTTAAGGGCCCTGCGAGTTTAGCTTTATTAACAAAGTCTCTCCAGGAACCTTATTAGCATCCATGCTTAGGGTCAAGTCTAATAGGATTAGAGTCCAGCTGCACCGTCTAACCTTCCTATGTATGTTACCCAATATCAAGGATTCAGTATAGTAGGATTTTAGAATCAATTCTCTACCCTCCCTACCTTTCATCTTCCCACTGCTACATTATTAGAGCTAGGACCAATTCCAATAAGATTGCAAACATAGAACTTGATATACTAACACGAGAATAAATTATTCCTTGTATTAATTCAGATTTAGATCGAAGTAAATTACCAATCAGAAGCTCAACTAGAGGCATTATCTTGAGACAAACATGGGCCACAGTGTCTTTATATTTTAAACTAGTAAGACATTAACTGTATCCTTCAAAGAGTGCAAAATACTGAACGTAGTTACAAAATGCGTCTTCATTGTTTAGCCTTCCTGACTCTTCATCATTTGGCTAAATAAGTTAGTTGAAGAAAATAACTATATCGTTCATAGTGATTGCAAAAATCTACATGATCATCATGTTCATTAATTTTCCATGTTTGCTTCTTCTTTTTCATTTTACTTGGAGCATCTTTAACTCAAATAAAGTGAAAAGAAAGGAAAATATTGTCTAGGTGCGAATGGGCTGACTCAAGTACAATCATAAAACTTTGTCAATTCTTTTATGGAGCTCTCCATAGCCAAACCCTATTCCGATGGGAAACGGCGTGGATGATAACAATATCCATTCTGAAGAAATACAAGCATAAGTGTTTGCCTACCTGAAGTCGATAGGAACTCTCTTTGGCAATACTTTCCAAATTGCTCCTGAGCTCAATGAATGTTAGAAAGTATAAAACACTAAACATTAAAAAACAAAAGGAGAATTGTTAAAAATGTTTACTTACAAATAATTTAAAATTATACTTACATGGGATCTCCATGTCTCTGTCTTTCAGGAATGACTACGCTATCTTTAGTGTGAATTGAATCATATGTACAAGGTTGACCCTCATCTTGACTAAATTTCAAATCTTCAGTGTGACTTGAATCATATGTACAAGGTTGACCCTCATCTTGACTAAATTTCAAATCTAAACAATAGTGTTGAGCATCATTCATGCTGGATAAGATCAAGTTACGCCTTTCTTGCAATGTTAGATGATCAAGCTGATCGCTATCATACTCCTGGGGTGCTCCCATATCAGGAACATGTACGCTATTTAAACCCTCTCTGTAGAAATTTTCTTGCTTGTAATCAGAGGGCCCAACCATTACTTGGCTAGCATGGTTTGCCAATATAGAATGCTCAAGAAGATCGCATTTGCTGGAAGCAACCCCTCTTTGTCTATAAGCTTGGCATTTAACCTTGGAGAAGTTATCAGGTAAAAAGAATCAGTATGTGCTTGAGAATTTGATGTAACAAGATGAACCCTTCATTTAACCATATAACAAGTTTTTAGGAAGGGCTTGTGCACTCATAGGATCAAATCACTCATGGAAATATCATGCTAAAGGTGCTATTTCAGCAGTGTACTTTAAAAGAATATAACAAACTAAACCAAGCATACACAAAATGTACTGGTTATCAATGTTAATAAACAGAAATAAGTGTAAACGAGAAGAAATATGTAGACATCATAAGCAAGGACTAACTACTACATGCTGCAGTCGGCAGGGAGCACTAGTCACGTTCCCTTAGAGTTCATTTGCATCAGGCCCCACAGACATTAGATCTTGTTTTAGTTTGTCCTATCTGGAGATATGCAATGTCAGATGGTCGGCATGAGTTAATACATTACAACTAATTGTCTATTTATGGTTGACTAGTTGCATCTTGACCTTTAACTCATCTTTTGCTATGGATTATAAAACCCGTTAAGTTAATGTTGTTTTTGTTAGACCTTGAGTATGTGTTCTACCTATGGGGAAAATGACAAATATGTTGCCACAATTAGTAACTTTGATACCTTAAGTAATGCCGGCCCCAGTCCTCCTCACTTAATGCTAGGTCCTTCGTACACTGATTACTGATTAGTTGAACCACCAACAGGCACAGGGTGATCATGACATGTCCAGAAGAACAAATATATGTATATGATTTACAACTATCACATAAGAATTATCATATGATCCCTATAGAGATAATATGGCGCATCCTAGAAAGAATGTAGTTACATCTATGTGATTAAAGGGCATGTACGAGAGACTAATTAGTAAAATATCAGCTGAAAGAGAAGCAATCCATTCATCAATATTTCTTACATCAACATCATGTACAAAGTGTGCAGTTTTGCATAGTTACGCAGTGGGGAAAATGACAAATGTGTTGCCACAATTAGTAACTTTGATACCTTAAGTAATGCCGGCCCCAGTCCTCCTGACTTAATGCCAGGTCCTTCGTACACTGATTACTGATTAGTTGAACCACCAACAGGCACAGGGTGATCATGACATGTCCAGAAGAACAAATATATGCATATGATTTACAACTATCACATAAGAATTATCATATGATCCCTATAGAGATAATATGGCGCATCCTAGAAAGAACGTAGTTACATCTATGTGATTAAAGGACATGTACGAGAGACTAACTAGTAAAATATCAGCTGAAAGAGAAGGAATCCATTCATCAATATTTCTTAACATCAACATCATGTACAAAGTGTGCAGTTTTGCATAGTTACGCAGAAACTTAGTAGGCAGATTTAAGAATAAAAACTTACTAGGGGCATGTCAAAGAGATCACAAAGCGTATGTTCAGCCACCAACAGTATTTTTGGGTTAATAAGACTAGAGGAAGCAATAACTGGTTCCAAATTTCAGAGAGATGCTTTAATCAAACAACTAAACTAGGGTAAATGAAGGAAGGTTCGTATTGACTGCCAGAGGATACCTGAGAGTAATTAATTTTGATATTCTTGGGACATCATTTATTATGAAGGTAAAATTTAGGGGGATGATGTCCCAAAGAATAAAAAGAAAATGGTTGAAGAGTGGTGTCCGATGCCTATGAATTTGAATGGATATTCTCATAAGATGGCATTGGCCAGTCATGCTTCATTGAAAGTATCAAGAAACGACATGCCTAGAAATAAGATGTTAATATGGATGAGAATATCGCAGGGAGATAAGAATGAGTTGCATCAATATTTGATAGAAGGCAGCAGGGAGGATCGTTCGAGATGGTTTGCTAATGTGACTGAAATAGACCCTTGTTAGACCATATAAGACCACAACCAATGGAACTACAAGGATATGCACTAAAATAAGAGTAGACGATATGATAGGAAAAATATGACAAATTGTTTGCATCCTCCAACAGCTATAAAAGGAGGCCAAAATTTTGTTTTGGCAATTATTTGGAAAGAAAAAAAACTAGTTTACAGTTATCTAGGGATAGAAAGGATGTGTAAGCCCCACAAGCTTTGTATTTCAATGGTTGATAAAAAAAATTCTAGCAGGTCCAGTTAGATCTGCTCCAACTCCATAGATATGACCGGTACGCTTTGTCTGGTCGAATTTTTATCCTTGACAACAACTATTGATATTTGAATATATTTGCACAAGTTTAAATATATGAACTGGTATTTCTTTTTCAGTAATAATTAGGGTGGTGGTCATGATTGGGGCTTAATATGGTTATTGCATTATTGTATGCCTCATTGATCAGATAGCTAAACTCATGAGCTGATGCCAGCAGAGTATATACAAACAGGCCAATGAAGGCGGGAGCACAAATACACATCTTCACATAACTTTAACAAAACAATTGGAGTCGGTGATACTGGAAAAGCAGAAGCCGAGACTTCTGAAGGAGCTGAGTAATATAACTGATCAAAACTAGAAGTGCCCCATTGCATATCAAGGTATTAGACGATCAAAGGGAAGTAGTCTTATGAGAATAATATTAATGAGTCAACTGTTATCCACATTTTGCTTTTACAAAACAAGTTAAATTGCTCCCAAAAAGTCTAACAACAAATAATGTGAATATGATTATACAAACAATTCATAATACAGAAAGGTTATAGTAGAAATACTTAACCAATTAAACTTCCACAACACTTACAAAAGGACATAAAGGAGCCAAAAGCCAAAAACATGACCAGTTTACTTTTTCTTTCAAGTGCAGACCACTTCTTCCTGAATTCTTAAGTATCTCAAACAAGATTGAACATAGAGACAAGTATAACAAGAAAATAACTGTTATCATATTATGCCTAAAATATATATCCAAAAACCGTATTTACAAGATAATATTGAATAGAATTTTAGAGTAATAAATTACACGTTTGAAAGTTAACCTGTCAAGAAAGTAGAGATGATTTGATGCTAATGACTAGTTCACACAACAAAAATAGGCTTATAAACTATAATGTTTTGCAAATTAAGAAAATACTAGCAAAAGTCAAGATAAAATAAGCAAAAAGTAATAAAATGTAAAGGTCTAGTGCAAATTATGTGGAGCAAAAGTAACTCACAGTTTGATCCTCCATAACTTTTTTCAGACTATCATCAGCTAAGTGAGCATTATCAGTTAAGTGAGGGTCCACTTGTATCCCACAAGAAGGCTGACTACAACGGAGTTCACCAACTGCTAATATGCTGTCCCCTTTCTGCTGGTGACCTAACAGGAATTGCAATTGGGTATTTTCTTTTTGTGACTCTTCGGTGGGAAGGCCGTCATTATCACCAGGCTGTCTCCACCCAACATGAGCATTAATTTTTTCAGCTTCGGTGTCATGAAATGCTACCTGCATTTAGAGACAGATATCAGAATTTAATCAAAAATAGGTGCATGATATTTTAATCTTGTTCATGAACCCAAATAAGCTAATCATGGGGATTCTAAGAAATCATTGCAATGATAAGTACATAAGGATGTACTTCACTGGTATTCTCAATATTAGGAAAATACAATAAGTAACTAAAGTCCAAGACAGTAATCTGAATCACATTTTCCCTTCTCACTATTCAATCAACTTAATAATAAAGATAGCCTTACTGATAGTTCATTGGTCTAGATCTTAAAGGGAGCAATGGACACCTGAGCAGGCACCTCCGTGGAGGTGAGATTGGACCTCCATGCATGAGGCTCAGTTCCAACAGCTTCTAAACCAATAATAGGCAAGTTCTCTGTGTTCTTACCACCTGGCCTGCATTTTTGATAAAAGATTTTAGACAGGACAAACTCGTCCTCCTCATACTCTTCTATACCGGCATGAAATTGATGCATCACCCAATTTGTTTTCTCAGGCTTCTCACTGCATGCCGTGCTCATATACAAAGCCATTATCCTTTTAGAACCTGTGTGAATCCCGTCTATATACAACTGTTTGCTCTTGCCAACTTTGTGCCAGCAAATACCAATTGTGTCACCGTTGAGTATTTTTCTGCGCTTCTCAGTTCTAGTGACATGTGCCTTAAATGATCTATGGAAAAAGTAGGAAGCAGTTCCATCTTGTTTAACACCTAAGAAATGCAAGCTTATAAGGAATATAAATAGAACTTAAAGTCTGGATAGTATATCTTTTAACAGTTACCAGGCAGTGTATATGGATGGCAAGAACCAAAACCGCCATTGTCCTCAAGGGTGACAATGAATTCATTAATAAAAGGATGAGGCTCAACCTCTCCTTTTCCAATTTCTGCGAGCAAATAACAGAGTAAGTCTTCATCAGATGGATAAAATTTCACACCGCGAGGTAACCCTGGCCATTTCTGCAAAGGATGAATATTAGATTACGCAAGCTAAGTTTATAAAAATAATTAACACAAGTACCTCGCCATAAAGAAACACTATTACAGTGTGATAAACAGCAGCATGACTTGTAGGACATGCAGAATGCAAGTGTTTCTGGTACCAACACTTAAAGTGTAACTTTTCCTCCGCATGATGGGTAACTATTTGCTATACTTCTCTATGTTCAATCTTAAGGTGTAACTTTAAGTGTCGGGCCAGGGTTTCCTTTACCAATTTTCTCCCAGATCATCACTCTCTTCTTCCTCACCGCTTCTCCATCCTCATCCACTCATAGTGGTGGTATATATATATATATATATATATATATATATATATATATAGTCACGATCTTTGCCTCTACCCATAAATTATATAATAATAGATAGTTCTTTTCACAAAAAAGGCTATCCATACAGTGACGGCATTTAAGTTGGCTAGGTAGCTGACCTTGTTAGTCCGTTCTTTCAAGAACAAGAACATATTTTTTTATTTTTTACTTCTTATAGTACTATTTCCTCCGCTTAATGGGTAACTATTTGCTACCAACGGAAAATTTCTTCTCATCTCAAATAGAGGTTATTGGATTTGCACCAATGGAAACCATAAATTCCATACCCAAGCAATATATGTATATGATATCGATAGATCCTCATTTTTAGGTAATAAATGCCCTTCTTCCACTATATATCCTATGTTATTGGTACTTGGTACTAGAAAATTTGTTTCATTTATTCGAACTCATGACCTAAACGAATCGCACATACACCCTAATACATGTTCCTCGATGTTGAGAACATCCTCGAAGAGCAGCAGATTTCGTGACATTTCCTATTGGATGTCGTGTTTCTAATAAGTTATTTAATAGTAGGCATGTCATATAAATGGATATAACACTTTGGTTTAGATTGATCTTAACATGATGATTATGATTATGAATTATTTCGATCAGTGTTCCAAAAATCGCCCTAGTCGGCCGACTAGGAGGTGGTCGGACATGGCCGACTAGATTTGGCCCCTAGTCGGCCCAACAAATCAGCAGCTCCCATAGTCGGAACAAGACAGTCGACTAGAGCTAGTCGGCCGACTAGGCAATGATAAAAAGAAGAAGAAGAAAACGGATAAGAGTCCCGATTCCTGTAAAAACGGACGGCAGATCCAGCTTCGGCTTCCTGACATTTTATATATATATATATATATATATATATATATATATATATATATATATATATATTAGTCCCCGACAAATTTTCGATTGATCCCTAGTCCCCGCAAACTGACTAGGAGCCGACTAGAGATATTTACAACCTTGATTTTGATTCAATATAAAATCACGGAAAATTAAAATTATGTTCTGAATTTGAAATAGAATCATGGAATTCCCAGTATTTTCATTTTCGACCACTACAAGATCAACAGTGCCATAAGCTCGGGCTTCTCTTGCTAACATAAAAACATCACTTTCCATGTATTTGGATATAATTCATAAAGGGTTGTTCAATCTTTGTACATAAACCTTTGTAAGGGTTTCACAAAGTTTCAGTAGTTCATCAGCATCCAAGATAAATTTACATGCTTGTGGCTCATAAAAATAAATGACAGGTTGGTGAATTATAACCCTGATAAAATTAATATAACATTATGAATGAATGATTCTTCTATCTCGAACGATTGGGGTCATGCAAAGGATAAAAAACAAGAAAAAATGGAATAGAATTGAACAACGGTACAAGCATCTTTTGTTCATTGCAAACGGCTCTGCAGTAGAATTTATTTTTTTCCTCCCTTTATATTCTATCGAAGAAAGAAATAGGATACCATCCAAATCGTTCAATAATCCATTTACCACCCGGAATCATAGGAATATTAAAATAGTTTCCATCCGGAAGAATAAACGATCCGACAGTATACCACACTACCATTAAAATTCACGGAAAAAAAAATGAGAAAATTTACTAAATTTCACCTGTGGTTCCACCGAAGTGACTCGCTTAACAACACGATGCCTAATGATCAATGAACACTCGTAAGAAACCAAATAAAAACCTCGAAAATCGAAAGAAATTATGGCGATAGAGAGGAACTGACCTTGAGGAAGTGTGCTTTGCCGAGAGGAGGAGCCGCTTGCGATTGATCAGCGGCATGGAATCGGGATCGTCTGCTGCGAAATTGAAGTCCTCCATGGGAAAATTTACGTCATACTGCAGAGACATTGCTCAATTTTAGGTCAAGTTCTGCTGGGGAAAAAAATTTTGGGTTTTGGAAAACCTAGGGTTTGAGAGGGAAGTGAAAAAAATTGAGAGGGAAACTCGTACCAGTTGGCGTTGATTGGGGGATGAAGATGGATGAACTTCTTGCACTAGGAATCTACTGGACTCATTCATTAATAGTATGGGTGCGGATCACTCTCGATAATCTCAACCCGACCCAATAACTCAAAATACGAACGGCGTGTGAGTGTAATATGGACCAAGAGCCTAAGGCAGAGTAGTCTCATGTAGGGCTGTGCACAATTAAGTCAAACCGACCAAATCGAACCAAGTCAAACCGAACCGATTGGTTTTAAACCGAACCGGTGGTTCGGTTGGTTTGGTTCGGCTTCAATTTTTTCAAAACCGACCGGTTCGGTTCGGTTCGGTTCACGGTTTGGTTATGCCAAAAACCGTCTAAACCGAACCGAACCGAACCAAATCCTTGTTAAATAATTAGGGTTGGCCGGTTGGGTATGGGCTCATTGGGTTGTATTATACAGGTTTGGTTCATTTATTCACATCACAACCATTTATCAAGTTAAAGTTGAAAGAGCTCTCTCTCTCTCTCTATAGTCTTAAAGAGGAGTGCTGGCGGCTCATATTCTTTTCTAATTGCTCATGTGCACATGAAAGGGACTTTTGGTTGAATGTATATAATTTTTTATGTATAATTGGCGTTTTTCTCCACCTGCAAAGCGCAAGTTGAATTGAAGCCGCTGAATTGTATTTACGGTTGCAAAGTGGCAATTGACTGAGGTTTCACAAAAGAAAAAAATATACAGTCTAATTTTTTATGTGATCAAACCGACCAAGTCGAACCGATCCAAACCGAAGAAAGTCGGTCGGTTTTAAAACCGAACCGACCATTTGGTTGGTTTGGTTCGGTTTTGTTTATTTTCAAACCGATTAACTTCGGTTCGACTTCGGTTGGGACCAAATAGGTCGACCACCGACCGATGCACACCCCTAGTCTCATGCATGAGACGTGCATAGTTGGTAAAAAGGCCGGGTTCGGCCTTTTCGTCAGAGTAGTCTCATGCATGAGACGTGCATAGTTGGTAAAAAGGCCGGGTTCGGCCTTTTCGTGACCGTCAGTATTTGGATTGGAATTTGTATAGAATTCTATATTCGTGATATTAAAAATTTCTTTTATATATATATATATATAATCAATGGGTAATTGTGGCAAACTCGTCTCCACTGGGACTTGAACTCCGACCACTTGGGCCTAATTTAATAGGTTCCATGAAAGTTGGAACCTATTAAATTAGGCCATCTTATGAGAATATCCATTCAAATTCATAGGCCACAATTACCCATTGATTAGGCCATCTTATGGATATTAAAAATTTCTTTTATATATATATATATAGAAATCCCAACTTTCATGGAACCTATTAAATTAGGCCATCTTATGAGAATATCCATTCAAATTCATAGGCATCGGACAACACTCTTCAACCATTTTCTTTTTATTCTTTGGGACATCATCCCCCTAAATTTTACCTTCATAATAAATGATGTCCCAAGAATATCAAAATTAATTACTCTCAGGTATCCTCTGGCAGTCAATACGAACCTTCCTTCATTTACCCTAGTTTAGTTGTTTGATTAAAGCATCTCTCTGAAATTTGGAACCAGTTATTGCTTCCTCTAGTCTTATTAACCCAAAAATACTGTTGGTGGCTGAACATACGCTTTGTGATCTCTTTGACATGCCCCTAGTAAGTTTTTATTCTTAAATCTGCCTACTAAGTTTCTGCGTAACTATGCAAAACTGCACACTTTGTACATGATGTTGATGTAAGAAATATTGATGAATGGATTGCTTCTCTTTCAGCTGATATTTTACTAGTTAGTCTCTCGTACATGCCCTTTAATCACATAGATGTAACTACATTCTTTCTAGGACGCGTCATATTATCTCTATAGGGATCATATGATAATTCTTATGTGATAGTTGTAAATCATATGCATATATTTGTTCTTCTGGACATGTCATGATCACCCTGTGCCTGTTGGTGGTTCAACTAATCAGTAATCAGTGTACGAAGGACCTGGCATTAAGTCAGGAGGACTGGGGCCGACATTACTTAAGGTATCAAAGTTACTAATTGTGGCAACACATTTGTCATTTTTCCCATAGGTAGAACACATACTCAAGGTCTAACAAAAACAGCATTAACTTAACGGATTTTATAATCCATAGCAAAAGATGAGTTAAAGGTCAAGATGCAACTAGTCAACCATAAATAGACAATTAGTTGTAATGTATTAACTCATGCCGACCATCTGACATTGCATATCTCCAGATAGGACAAACTAAAACAAGATCTAATGTCTGTGGGGCCTGATGCAAATGAACTCTAAGGGAACGTGACTAGTGCTCCCTGCCGACTGCAGCATGTAGTAGTTAGTCCTTGCTTATGATGTCTACATATTTCTTCTCGTTTACACTTATTTCTGTTTATTAACATTGATAACCAGTACATTTTGTGTATGCTTGGTTTAGTTTGTTATATTCTTTTAAAGTACACTGCTGAAATAGCACCTTTTAGCATGATATTTCCATGAGTGATTTGATCCTATGAGTGCACAAGCCCTTCCTAAAAACTTGTTATATGGTTAAATGAAGGGTTCATCTTGTTACATCAAATTCTCAAGCACATACTGATTCTTTTTACCTGATAACTTCTCCAAGGTTAAATGCCAAGCTTATAGACAAAGAGGGCTTGCCTCCAGCAAATGCGATCTTCTTGAGCATTCTATATTGGCAAACCATGCTAGCCAAGTAATGGTTGGGCCCTCTGATTAGCCCGGTAAAGAGGTTAGATGCAATTAATCAGCTATACAGTTTACTACATACTTTTATTGTTTTAATATTTCCTCCTAAGAAAGAAACTGGATTATGACACAATACTTCTATTATCTTCCTCATAGGTGTGAAAAAGATGGCTTCCACTGGAAGCATACTTCAATAACTGGAATGTTATTCATAAGATTTGTACTATGGTTAACCACAATTTAAATGGAACTAAACCGTCATTAAAAAAAAAATAACACGACCACAAGAATTCATGAGAAATATACTCCAAGAATCTGAACAAGAAATAAACGAGAACGAAATTGAAGAAACAAAACAACACCGGAAAAATCTCGAAGTACAGTTGGACAAATTTAATAGGTTCCATGAAAGTTGGGATTTCCATTTCCACAACTGAAACTTCAAAACAATTATACATGGCCCCTGACTGAAAAACTCACCTCAGAATCCTTAGATCTACCTTATATGACTTTCGCATACAATTGATATCTTCTACATATTTTCAAAACCAAAACCTACTAAAAAAACATCACTATAAATACTTAAATTGAAGACTTGTACAATTAGAATGGAACTAACCATCAGCCAAGAATTCATAAGAAATATACCAACAAATGTAGAAGTTCCAAATGGGAAGTATATCTCGACATCTGGAATGTTATTTGTAATCTGAATAATCTACGCAATATAGAACAACAACAATAATAATGGAACTAACCATCTGCCATTACAACATGGTTCCGAAATTTCATAAGAAATATACCAACGAAACAGAACAAACAAACCAAGACAAAATTGAAACAAAACTCTTAACACAAAAGCTCAAAATGTACTTCAATAGAAACTATTTTAAGAATGGTACGGTGAAGTTGGGGGTTTCCATTTCCATGACTAAAATTTCCAAAGCATTTTACATAAAAGACCTCACTGAAAAGTAACTCACGGCATCATCCTAGATCCACTTCCAAAGCATTGTACATTGAAAACCTCCCCACTGAGGGAACTCACCTCAATCCTACATCTACCTTTACATCGTGTTCATGAACATAAGATAATCTTCTTATTTTCAATTCAAACCTAAACATCACTTGAAATAACAAATTTAACACAGACTTGTACGGTTGCACCAGTAAATTGCAGTCAAGAATACTGCACTAAATAATGGGCCGTGCTCCAAAGGAATACCGACTTTCTTCCAACTCCCCACAAAAGGGCACAAGCGGTTAAAAAGAGCAATGTGGTGGCAAGGCTGAGGGAAGTAGGAATGGAGGATCTGGGCTTGCACTCACGAGTCAGCGACAAACTTAAGGTTGGTGATTTTGAGATTATGGATGTAGGATTGAGAGAGAAGAAAAGGGTCAAGGGGAAAAGACAGACTAAAATTAATACTACCAGCTAGGTTAGGAAAGAAAACATGAGGACAATGTTCTTTTATCAAGTTCAATTATTCAATATCACACTTTATCTAGAGTGGTCAAGAATGTCCTAGTCTTATTTTACTTCTAGAGCATAATTGGTGTCTTGTTCAAAGATTGGTTATTCCTTATGGGCATTCAATTCGCATATAACCTCCTAACTTATATCTTGTCAATCCTCTGGAAAAGAAAAGTATTTCAAATGCATCCTAAATCATAATGAAGTACGAACACCATCCATTACGTGCACATCTGTTAACTACCCCTTTAAGAAAACACTATGATATGAGTATTAAAAGAGCCATCAAATTGATTTGGGTACATCTCCACTAAATCGTGGATTGCAGAACAATTTGTATCTTATGGTTTAGTACTCATAGAAAGGTCTCTCTGATACATAAATATCTTAGTGATATATTGTTTCAAGATGCGGATACAACTTCTCAGTTCCTCTGCTAGCGGATCGAGCAAGAGAAGCAACAATTAAGGGCTAGGCTTATAACCAAATTAATTTAATTATTTCCTATAGACTAGTTAATTTCATCCAGGGCTAGGCTTATAACCAAATTACATATTCTAACATCGATGAAAATGAACATAATCTTCTGCTAGAACAGCACTTATTGGAGGTGTATATCTCATGAAGGGTAACACCCAATCAATGATACTAATCGTACCCGAGTCGTCTCTTTTTCCTTCTCATATTTTCAACAAAGTATATAGAAAATTTCATATATGGGAGAGAAATGTGTGCTGTTCCTATAGACTAGTTAATTTCATCCAGGGCTAGGCTTATAACCAAATTACACATTCTAACATCGATGAAAATGAACATAATCTTCTGCTAGAACAGCACTTATTGGAGGTGTATATCTCATGAAGGGTAACACCCAATCAATGATACTAATCGTACCCGAGTCGTCTCTTTTTCCTTCTCATATTTTCAATAAAGTATATAGAAAATTTCATATATGGGAGAGAAATGTGTGGTATTTGCAGCAAAGAGGATAAATTTCGGAAATTTACAGATAGAGGGATGAGATGCCATTACTATTGGCGCTCCAGGGTGGGGCGCCAACTCCACAGACGCCCTCTCTCTCTCTCTCTCTCTCTCTCTCTCTCTCTCTCTATATATATATATATGAGGATGTTAAAAACTATTGTACTAGGACGCTAAAAACTATAGCTCGCATAAGTAGAGAAAAATACCACCTACAAATGTCGCGTATTGATAGTTTTCTGTTTGAAATGTTAGATCTAGCAACAAGTAGAACACATGTAGTACGCTTAAAAGAAAATTATTGTTCACGTTTAAGGTTGTACTTGTATCATGCGTATCTACCATGTGTACATGCATGTTATGCGTGTAAGTCTTGCAATGTAAGCATCGATACTTTTTATTCTTCACTATTTTCTACTGATAAATTGAGAACTTTGCATGAGCCACATATGAAACCAATTCCACTCCTCTACGATCTTCATATTGCTTTGGTTAGAGGACAAATTAGAATACCAGATATAAGACGCAAAGCTGGAAGACCAAAGAAGACCACATCCCGATGAATGATTTACCTACAAGAGATATGGTAACTGTGGTGGGGACTAGGACACACAAAAAAGTACTAATCAACCAAGAGAGTAAAATTATGTTCAATTGCTATATCACTTATTCTCAACAGTCAAGTTCATAATAATATTTTCCGTGGTGACAACTGTTATCCGTAATGTTGTAATAAATTTTCATGTTATTGTTATCTTTGATGTTGTAATAAAATTTTAAAGTTATTTATAGTATCTGCCTTGTCTTTTGAAGACATTGTTATTTTCTGAATTTTTAAAAAAATATATACCAATGGTGGGGCGCCACTTGAGTTGGTGCCCCACACCTAGATTCCTCGGGAGGTGCCAACTGCAATGGCGCCCCAGTAATGCGCCAACTACAATGGAGCCTCATTCCTCTGTCTGTAAATTTCCGAAATTTATCCTCTTTGCTCCAAATACCGCATATTTCTCCCCCTCCTATATGAATTTTTTTGTAAAGTATACATCCCAATTTATATGCCTCTCATATACGGTTGTAATTTCAGGCATACTCACTTGAAATATTACAAGTTAATATCTTGGCAGTTACAATGACTAATATTTGAATCATTTGTGTGGACAATTAATTTACTTCTTATGAATTCTAGATTATTACAGTACTTATGTCATACTGTTCAACCATAAACAATTATAGAACCTGCTCTGCCGATATTTGTTTAACATCGCAGAATTTTCAATCTGAAATTTAATATATATGATGTTATGTTGAGCTAACAACTATTTTCTTGTTTAACACTAGCTCAAGAGTACACATAGGGAATATATCATATAGGATGGATAAAATTTGACTAGTACGATCTTTGAAGTCTGACTCGAAGACTGCCGGTAGGCTACACATTTACATTGTATCAACGAGAACATGATGGATAAAGATTAACCTCACAGAATCCAAAACCATAACTAACGCAGTACGGGCAGTTCATCGACCAAGACCAGCCTGGATCAGCCAAGGAAGCAACATGGCTAGGCACATAGAGCCAAGGTCAACACCAGAGGTGTCTGCGTAAGGTTCAACCTCAGTTGACCTTACCAAGTTGTATTTGAAGATATTTGAGTCCTAGACCTACTAACTTTTTTCTATGAGAAACTCCTAGAACTAAACCTTACACCTAATAACTCAGGTAGCAATATGGCCCGACATATAGAAGCAAAGACAAAATAGCATAGGTGTCTCTGTAGGGTTCAATCTCAGTTGACCGACACCTTTTTTCTTGAGACTAAGTTAACCTAGACCTTAGATTGGTTGATTAACCCAGTTGCACTTGATGCTACCAAGTCCTTAGACCTAATCACGTACAGCTAGATACATAACTACTAGGAGATTTTATGTTTAATATACCACCTCTGGAGTTGCTTATGAGTCTTCTAGGCTGTCCGAAGGTCTTCAGTTTTTTATGGTCATATTCTGTAGGATATTCAAAGAGTTCAAAATATTCATTTTAAGTGAACCAAAATATTATCAACCTTAAATTTATACTCTCTCATATCGATTGCCTACGAAGTACACGCAACTAGTATCAGGGTTAGGTGGTTCAACAAGCTATCATCGTGAGTTTCACAAATCTGAGTGGTTGGCGAGCACGAACTCTGCACCGGAGGAACAACTTGGAAGGTGAAGCTTCTAGACCTACTAATTTAAAATGGTTTGCACAAGTCTTTGCAAAGATAGAAGTTGACTGAAGGTGCTGACACAAATCTGCAGTCATGGTTGAAAATATTGTCACCAACTAGATCCTAATGATAGAAACACTATTAAATGTATTAATTCAATCAACTTTTCTTTCTATTGCAATTAATAGGTTTTGTATTAGATGATGATGATGACGACGACGATGACAATGACGGATACAAATCCATTGGTATGGTATTGTTGGTGATGGAGATGATGATACGGTAGATAGTTTTTAGGGTCTTGCCAATTTTCTAATATCATGAACTTGTACCAGATTTACTTGTATTAAGAACTTGTGCTAATTTCTTGAGTTTTTGACGAAGGTTATCTATTAGTTGTTGTCTTCATGATTTTATATACTCCATTTTTTTCTATTTTAATGATGCAAACAATTGATTAGATATACTATGAGTTTGTGTATTTGAAACTAAATTGTTAACTAATATATTAAAATGAGCGCCTCACTTCGTCGAATCCCACACAGTGCTGCTTGCATCTAGGCTCAAGATGACCCTAGAGCTTCAAGTATGCCTCGTGCCTTTTGAAACAATGGGATTACGTACAAGTGTTAAGGGAGTTCTCTTGGGACTTTACAATTGATTCATGAAGTTTATATTACCTCCAAATTGTCTCGTCAAAGGCACCAGTCACAATCTCCAATGTCACTGCCTCATTGTTATACATCTACCGGTTACGTGCACTCAGTGTCCACCAACCACCTGTAGGTAAGATCCATGACTACAATTCACCTAGGAATGTGTACAATCCTTGGATAAAGAGAAAGGATGAGAGGTGAAAAAACTCAAAAATGACTATCCTGCAGATGCCATTGGGTGTGCCACTGCCACCATCACGCAAAGGGGAAGGAACTCTGATCTGATGTCACTTGCCCTGAATCTCAAATTCAAAGGGTTAGTTCGGTAAAAGTTCATTCACCCTACCTTCTCACTCCTATATCCCTCTCCCCTTTCTGTCCCTGCAAAGGTGGTGGTAGCACATCAGATGGTGACAAAGGGATGAACAGTGGCAGCCATGAACAAAAGTATCATCTTTTTCATATTTTGAGGAAGCCTAGGCACCTGTTCCGATTATTGGGCGCCTGGGCAGATGCCATCAAGGGTCTAGAAGCAGCATAACTAACTGAAGCCACACTAGCCTAGACAAGGCCCCATTGGGCTACATCTTGGGCACCTATGGAAATGCACCGAGGGTCTAGAAGCAGCCTAACTGAAGCCACACTGGCCTAGGAGGGCCCTGTTTGTATCAAAATCTAATAAGCACAATACACAGTGGCTTATTATTAAATGCTCCAATATTAGTTGTGTCATATAAGGCCCATTATTCTGAAAAAATATTTGACGCCAACAAAAGGGATAATAATACTAATAAACATCCAGTGGAATATAGTATCCACATCAAGATCAATTAGTTTTCACGGCAATATGCTCTAATAACTCCAAATGCACTCTTAAAGGCACAACTAAACTGCAAATCTTAGGCCTGATACCTAGATTTTGATTATATCCATATTGAGCAAATCAAGGACTGTCTAACTCCAAATGCACTCTTAAAGGCACAACTATACTGCAAATCTTAGGCCTGATACCTAGATTTTGATTATATCCATATTGAGAAAATCAAGGACTGTCTAGGAAACTCTCCTAAATTAAGTAATGAAGTTGACATTCATTTGAACTTCAGAACTTATAGCCCTACAACAACAACAAAACCTTTTATCACCATATACTTGGGGCTGCAACCTTTTCTAGCTCTACTGAGGTGTAGGCTCCACTAAACAAATTGTAAAGATAGATGGAACAAGAATTTGATACGCTAACTATCATATCTCACATTCCAAGTTCCCAAACATAACACAAATACTACTGGTCAAAGGCACCAAGTACGAGTTTATGGAACAAAGCTAACACCTTTAACAGGGAAATTATCAAATTTGTACAAGGCTCCAGTAATAAATGCAAATGGAGAACATGAAAAAAAAAACACGAAAAACTGATAGAAGAAATAATGAATGGTATATATGTAAGACTTCTTAAGTTTCCTGTAAAATGATTCATTCGAAATATAGATGTTAAAAAAACAATATGCATATCAACCAAATCAACATAAAACAAAGCATTAGTAACTTGGCGCAGTTCATAAATTGTGAACTAGGTTTCCAGTAAAACTGCATATACTAATTGGTAATAATATCAAGGTAAAATGTCATCAAACAAAAGACCTACAGTTTTACCACAGAAGGATGTACCTCATTTGCTTTTGAAATAGCTTGATTCATCTCCTTAGCAGTCGAAGGAAACAGCTCTATGTAACGGCTCCCCAGTGTCATCCTATCCATACCCATTGCAGATTTAGAGTCCTCTGCATTTGCAAACTCCACATAAGCCTCCCCTGCTGGCCTACCATTCGAGTTTAGGACAATATGAACAGTCTCCTCTGATAATTGGTAGTCTTTGAAGAAATCCATGATATCATCTTTCCCTGCAGAGTAAGGCAATCCTCTCATACGCAAAACTCCAGTATGCTCAACTAAATCCTTTCCGTCATCATTTGATCTTGCCACAGGAGCACTTCGACGTGGAGAATTACCCCTCGTATCTGAGACTTCATGTGCAACAGCACTGTAGTATTCTTGTTTATTACTCCTAAAAACCTCGATGTACCTCCGGCCCATGTTCTGCCTGTTTCTCTGTATTGCCAAATCAACTTGCAGGGCATGAGCCATGACACAGAACGCTTCCCCACTGAATCGACCACCTTTATTAACAAAGAGAATGTCCAGTATTTGCAGACCATTGAAAAATTCGAGAATATCAGAATCTGCACAATCAAAGGGCAGGCCACGCAATCGGACAACAGGAAATTGTGGAAGTTGACCAGCATAAGCGCATGAACCACTATACATAAAACTCGAACTAGGTGATGGCCCAAAGTATGACGAACTTGAACCTAGTAGTTGTTGCCGCTTGAACCCAAATTCACGCACATCACTATGATCCATATATTCCCTGTAGTCCAACATACCCGAAGGGGGCATACGAATAAACTCATTATTACTCGCAAATATCCAAAACAAGCAATTGCTAGGTAATTTACATTTGACATTCACGTGAAATGGAAATAACAGGCATAAACAAACTAAAGGAACAACAAAATGATTGATACAAGGAGAACATGTAATTCAATAAACGAAGGAAGAAATATTTGAAAGACAATCAAGACAGTAAATTCTTGAGATACTTTCTGAAATTGCAAACAATAATTTCATGCAGACAAAAACTTATGCATCAGCATGTCATCTTGTGTGTTTCATATTAACAAGATAAATGTCTGGTAATGAAGTAATTCCAGTTTGGTTGCGTACAATTTCGCTAGCAGGACTTACGATTCCCAAATCCTAACATCTTGTACGAATTTGGACTCCCAAATCGTGTGGAAACCCACTCCAACATTCTACATTATGAATCAATATTCACTCTCAAAATGTGTAAACTCCAATCCCATGATTCTAAAATTACATCTCTTATTGCCACAATACTGACTGGTAACAAATAGTTGTTTTCTAGGGGAACTTGCAGGTGCTCCTTGGTTGCATGAGCTTAAACTGCATATCCAAATAGGTAGGTTTACCTACTTGTCAACTAGTTCTAGGTTGGCAAGGTCTT
The DNA here is from genome assembly GCA_029216955.1 of Iris pallida. Lineage (NCBI taxonomy): Eukaryota > Viridiplantae > Streptophyta > Magnoliopsida > Asparagales > Iridaceae > Iris > Iris pallida. Next base: position 48,815,097 of record JANAVB010005597.1, read on the forward strand.
CTCTTGTAAATAATTTAGCTACGAAATTGGCACCTAGAGAGCTGATGTCAGGTTTGCATCTGGCTATAAAAACTTTGTCAGCTCTGGTGGAGTCTTCTTGTGCTCCATAGCCATGCTGGTTCTCATGAGAGAAGGCTTAGATGATCATGATGACGACTATTCGGTAACATGTAATTTTTGGGGATTACAAGCACATGTTCCTGCTCCTAAAGATACAGCCTGTAAGACAAGATACCGACTAGTAACAAAAGAATCCTTTTCACATGGTTGTATAATAGGAATTAAGATTCAATTGTATACAGATAAAAGCTACAGACCGCCAATTTGGTTGCCATGTATTTTGATTCCAAAAGTTTCAATTCCAAATCCTATTACTCGTTGAAATATAATTCAGGAAATCCAGATTCATATGAAATAAAAAGTAATCAAATGATTTTTCACATTCAGAATGTGAGAAGTGAAATCCCATGATTCTAGAAATAATTCATGGTGGATCCACAAATATTCAATCTGCACACATTCCATTGAGAGAGTTCCAAATATATCCAACCAAAAATAATAATAATTGAAATCTAATGAAGTTTGGCATCTCTCAAGTGAAGAAACGAGAAACCAGAAGTGCAACCGGAACCTGGATTTGAGAATCCAAAAAAAAAAAAATTGCAACAGGTAAAGCTGATTAAAGATTTGTGATACCAATATATCTACACAATAGTTTGCTTGTAATTTGAATTCCACTATTTTCAATTCCTAAATCCAGCCATAACATACTAACATGTCATTTTGGCACCATGTGGATGTCAACTTCTAAATCTTCAACTGTAAAGTAATGAATCAATATCCATTCTCCAGTCCAAATGCGTGTCATGATCATTGCTCTAAAATTCCGCCTAGGGACCAACCCCCCCCCCCCCCCCCCGCGATGCCCGACTATGCATTGTTTTGGATTTTATGGACTTTTTCTGCAATTTTCAGCTGGGTTTTTTTTAACCGCCTAGTTCTAGGCAACTGCCTAGGCGGGGTAGGCCCCGGTGGCCGTCCGACTAGCACCTAGCACCTTTTACAACCTTGGTCATGATTCTTTAAATACATCTGCTGAATCAAAGTTATCCAGAGTACATTCAATCATCAGTGAATATAATAAAATAATTTAAGCTTCTGGAATTACAAGAAGCCATAAGAGATTAAATGTAATTGGGATTCCAAAATTGCACAAGTATCGATTAACCACGACAAGATGAGACTAAAGTACTGAAAATGGCTTCTTTAAAAGGTATGGTGTAATGCAATGTGATAGCAACTTTCACCGTCATAATGAGACTTGAGAAGTATTAGGACGTAAAAAGTGATCTAATAATGAATAGTACGTGATTGACAAAGACGCAGCAACATATACAATGGACTACCTTTAGTGGGCATTAATATGATGGATAATTCAATCTAAACAATTTTAAGCAAAAGCTACAAATGAAAGGACTTTTATTAACCTAACACTAGAGCAATGGAATGTCAAATAAAATAGCATCTCAATAGAATGATATTTCCAAGGAATATATTAAACAAGAGGTTTGCTTAGATACAACTCCTATAAATTATCTGTTTCAATAAAGATCCACAAATATTATTATGTGTTCAATGTCACGGACTTGGTGTTTTCGCATATACCTTGATTCGTGCGGTGCACAAAATTTCTCCTCGAACACCCGTGCAAGCCTGGCTAGATCGCTAAGGGAGAGCGAGAAAATGTGGAGCAAAGGAGAGAGATTAGAATATTGATAACTCTACTATACTAAAAAGAGTATACAAATTCATGGTGGTGAGGAACAAAAAGGAGGCCTCCCCCTTTATACAGCCTCAAATGTTCTACATGAAACACTAAGATTATGCCATGTGCTCACCATCTAATGGTTGGAACTTTTTAGAACCTAGATATTTACAATGCTTATTAATAAGATATTCACATGATAGCCATCTAGAAATGGTAGGAATCCTCATAAAGCTTCTAGATGTAAGGAATATCCCATGAATCTTCCAAGGAATATCCAATAAATTTTCCCAAAGACTGTATATAATTCTAGAATATTCCGGAGGCTTCCCTCAAGTAACACCATTGGCTTGATAGGGCCGTGCAAAACTGTCTAGGTTGAGCAAAAAATCTTGGAAGTGACATCAAGCTCCAAGAAAGTCTACACAAACCTTTGACAAAAATCTTAACATTTTTCCAACATAAATTCCCTTAGGGAGTACTTATAATGTGGTAAATATGCACAAATAAATGGAGCTATCTAAAAACCCAAAATATATGATGTATATGGCTTAATGTTATTCACAAAAACGAGTTTTAGAGAATCCACTAAAAATTTATGACGAAGTCAGGAAAAACGAATATGAAGCATATAGTCCAAAATTTGGACATGGAGAATGGCATCTTGTCCTGCATTTGTATTACGCATAAAATTATACATATTTCTAGTTACTCAAAGGAATATAAGTTCCATATATTAACCCTTGACATTATATAACACACTGAGGCACAAAATACTCCTGGAAATTCAGATTCTCGGTTTGCTCGCTCAGATCCCTATTTTTCACCCTTCCGAACAAGTTCTGAGGATAGCGAATACCACAAGCTGAACTTGCAATCAAGGGTTCAATTACTAACAACTTAACCACCACGAGCGAAATGAAAAAGGAAAACAACCACACGTCAGCATGACAGAGAAGATGCAATGGTCTACTCTTGAATCCGATATGAAACCATGGCCTCCTTTGGTGTGAAAATGGAAGGAAATGATAGATGTGCCTCGTGCTGAACTTGAACTCTAGAGAAGGAATATAATCAAAACTATACGTACACACGAACTTATCCACGGCGCCAACTTTCGTAAAGTGGGTTGCAAATTTTTAAGTCAATCATATTGACGAGTCCATGAGTTGTGCCGGTGCTTGTTAACCCAAATGCCAAAGTTCCATGACCGACCAGACAATATGGAAAGTATAATTTTAGACATATCCATACTTTGTCTTTATTGGAAAGGTTAATCCCATATGAACGAGCAGTTCGATAAAGCGAACGTCAGCACAGGTCAGACTTCTTCAATTTCCCTTTTCCTCTAATGGAAATTTTTGGACGTTTAAGGCTTTAAGCTTCTTCTTCTTCTTCTTAGCAATCTTTAAGAATAAATGATAGCTGCAAGTCTAGGTACCGTATTTGAATGTTCTTGCAATTTTGAAAGGCGATTTATTTTAAGAGTCACATGCGAGTCCTTTTTCTAGTTTATCGAAAAGAAACCCTAATTTTTCATATTCTTTGAGAGGGAGAGAGAAGTGAATACCTGGAGGCATCAAAGGGGTTTGGGGAGGAGGAAGAGGTGGCTAGAGAGGAGAAGTAGCGCTTCCTCGGCGTCGTCATCAGCGTTTGTCGGCGGAGGACGTCGGAGATCGGCGGCGGTGAATCGCTCCGCGATGGCCGGCGGCGGCGGAGGAGGGAATTGTCAAAGGGAAGGGGGGACGAAGAAGAAGAAATGAGGAGATTTTGAGAGGGGGTTCTGGCTAGGGTTAGAAAAGGGAGTAAGAGAAAGGAAGGATGTAGTCGGTCGCATTTGCGTCGGATCTAAGTAATTGCAAGCCCGGCCCGACCCGACCCGACCCGACCCGACCCGACCCGATCCGATGTGAAAGCCAAAATAAATAGAAAATTTGCTGTAGAGTAACGTACTTTAGTGAAATTGCGCTGGGGGGTAAGAAGTTTTGGGAATTACAAGTAGGAATACTTTCCGACAGACCATCGTGTCCAATTTTCGTCAGACAGTGTCAGAAATTGAGCGCACTTTGTTCCCAGCCGCAGCAGCAGCTTTATTTCTCGGTGGGTGGGGGGTGGGGGGGTGGGGGGAAGCTTTGTTTGCAGCTGCTTTCTTCGTTGGGACTATATTTGGGACACATGGTGTGACAGAACTATCTGAGCCGATGTTAGATGTAGAAGATGGTTAGTTTTCATCTGCTATTTGATTAAAATTATTATTAAATTATATGCTCATATTTGTTGAATTGGTGCAGCATTTAGGAGTAATGCATATAGAACTTGGTGGGGAGTTCCTCGTATAAGTAACAAATTATACTATCATAAGGAGCCACGATTCCAACCACGAGCTCTAGATGATTATAGTATGCATGAATTTTATCACCATATGATTGGGATGGTACGTATTGCTTTAATATTTCAGGCTTGTCAAGTCTTCACGTTTATAGTACTTACTTATAGCTTGTCAAGTCTTATATTTCAGGCTCCAAATATTAAGCAAGCAATCGAAAATCCAAATCCTGAAACATGGAGAACAAAACTCAATGAAATTTGGAATTATATGCAAGCAGATCCGGCTCCCCCGAACCCTTCGATACGTCTCCCTGACGATTATCCTATAGGCATTGTTGGACATCGACATGCACGTCCCCGACGGGATAGACACAATGTCACGCAACTTCAAGACCTCCTGATAGTCCACCTCAACATGCTTACGAGGTCCCGCATCAACAGGTAGACGTGCGGACTTCTCAATGGGGTGGCCAAGGGGCTTCGCAATGGGTCGACGAGGGGACTTCTCAATGGACCGAACAAGGGAGTTCTAAATGGGGTGGACATGAAACTTCTCAATGGACCGGACAAGGAACTTCTCAATGGAGTGACGTGGAGACTTCTTAGTTATTTGCTCAAGGGACTTCTCAATAGGGTGCATAACCGACCTCTCAATGGGGTGCATAACTGACTTCTCAATGGGATAACATATTTACCCCCGGAGTTCTTAATTACACACAGATTCTGACCACTCCATCAGCACCAATACCTTCTCAACCTGATGATACACAGGAAGAAGGACGTGGTGTGCCTCCAGAGAATACGGCGGATAGGAGAGGTCGCCTCAATCTTAGGGAAGTTGAGCGTAGAAATTATCGACGGGATGCCATGGGAGGTAGATTAAATTATGATACATTGTAACAAGATGATTAGTACATTTTCTTCTGTTATGTCGTAACAAGATGATTAGTACATTTTCTTCTATTATGTCGTAACAAGATGGAATTATTCTCTTGGTTGGTTAGTACATTTCCTTCTATTATATCCTAATCCATTACAGTTGCTACATCGAAGATTTCTTGTCTCTGAATCCTTGGCAATGATACGGTTCTTCTTTGGTCTTCCAGCTTTGCGTCGTAATTCTAGTACTCCAATTTCTCCTCTAACATGACACTTTGAAGATTGTAGGAAACTGGAATTGGCTCCAAGTGCGACTCGTATACGCTTCTCAATGTTTCTTTAGAAAAAAAAACAGCAGGATAATAATTTTTAATACTAATTTTTGAAAAATTACACACAAAACATGCATGTACACATGGAATGCAAGTATGATACCACCTTAAACATGAACAATATTTTTCTTCTAAACAAACAACGTATGTTATATGTGTTTCATGATCTGCTATTTCAAATATATAACTATCAATACTCAGGACTTGCAAGTAATGATGTTCTCTATTGATACGAGCCATCGTTTTTAACATCTTCGGATAATAATCCGTTTCAAGCAATTCAACATGTTTTCGATTTTTGTCCTGAAGTGTTATAATTTTGGCACGGATACCATCAAGTAATATTGTTATTGGTTTATCATGCAAAATTTTTATCCAGTTATTGAAGCATTTAGCAAGGTTGGAGGTGTTAATATATAATATAGGACAATGTGCATAAGCTATTATCCAGTGTGCTAGAGCATGTTTTTCGTCACCTTCTACTCCAATGCCATTTATAAACATCCAAATTTTTAGCTTTAATTCTTTCAAAACAATAGTTCGTATCTTTTATTATAACATCTTGCAAGCGAATATAATCTACATCGAAAATGTTTCAATCTATCTACTGATTTCAAATTTTATTTAAAATGTTGAATGCAGAAAAAATGAGGCGATTCTAGAAAAGTGGCACGCATACCATTTATCAACCCTTTTTTGCTTATCAGAAATAAAAAATATATATTCCATGCATCAAAATACCGATCAAAAGATGTTCTAAAACATCCTAAAAACTAGCTCCAAGAATCAATGCTTTCACTTTCAGCAACAACATAAGCAATTGGATATAATTGATAGTTAGGATCATGAGCACAAGTAATAAATAAGATGCCCCGATATCTATATGAGAGAAGAGTAGCATCAGTACTAATCACATGTAAACATCCCTTTAAAAATTCATCAATGCATGCCTTAAAACATATAAAAATTCTTTCAAAATTATTGTGTTCATTAGTATTTATAAAACATCTGCTACCTGGATTTGTCTCGATAATTTGGAAGCATTGTCACGCCCCGATCCGGGAAATCGCTCATCCTCGCTAGATTTCACCCGAATCATCGTCCTCGCTGGGACGTGATGCCGCACGAGCCTGGAGTTACGCTCGTGCAAGGCAAGATAACGGTTCACATAGTGTTTATCTCAAATTGATAACATAAGCAGCGGAAGGAAACAAAGTATAACATAAGAATCTCTTTTATTGATTATGAACTGAAGATTACAAAGGCTCTGAATAGTCCAACTTAACATGCCAATTGGCTACAACGCTCATGATCTCTCTAGCTCACAAAGGATTATATTGTTCCATACATTATGCCTCTTTATAGCCACCAAGTAGTCTTCGGCCGAACATCTCCATGTCGCAAGTTCGAACGCCTATACGGTAGCTCCTCTTGAACGCTAAGGACTCCATGCCTCGGCACGTCCAAGCCAAGCTCCACCCCGAGCCGAACACGTCTGAACCTGCAGGCAAACTAGTGGGGGATTAGTGTCACGCCCCGCTCCCGTAGGAGCGATCGTCCTCGCTAAGGCGTGATGCCGCACGAGCCTAGATTACGCTCGTGCAAGGCAATTCCATAACGGCCGATTACATCGGCGGCGATAGGGTCGTCGCACAGAAGTCCCAAGCAGAGTTATTGAATACATTGCAGCGGAATTTAAAGAAGAACACATGAACACAAGTATTTCAAAAGAAACTCTTTTTATTGATATGAATACAAGATTACAATTGTGGGCGCAAGACCAAATTACAAGTCTCTCAGGCTCACTTTTCACTCATGTTACAAGTCATTCTGCTCTCTCTCTTCTCTCGATACAATACTTGAATCCAGCGGAAGCTTCGGAAGGCGATGTCCATACATTATGTCCTGTATAAGTCTTCAAATCCCGCGACCGCACGCTTCGACTCGCCAAGGAACTCCGTGCCTCGACGCATCCAAGCGAGCTCCGCGCCACGAGCTTCTACCTGTGCCTACACATGAAATACTGTGTGGGTGTCAGTACCACTGTACTGGTGGAGTGAGCTTCTCGCCCACCCATACGAAACCGACACGTTTCATTTACTTTGTGCAACATAAACCCTTTTTCGATTATCTTTCTATTCTTGCCTTAGGATCAGTTTTAGGATCGGCGCCTTAGCGCAACTTGTGTATCGGAACTATCCCGTGCTTGCAATGTCAACGTTAACTCATACTTTGTCTCTAGACCACTCCTCGTGCCAACAACGTTAACCTATCAAGTCGTGTTTGCCTTACGGCCATAATCAGAGACGCAACTACACGAAGGACTCCATTTCCTTGCCTCTAGACCTTTCTCGTGCTTGTATTGTCAACGCACCGACTTATACTTGTCTTTCGTGCCAAACTCTGGGACATAACGACTCGGTCGTGCCCAACAACTTAACACTCGATGCCACATCTCGTGCCGAAGTACGTCGCCTTTGCTGTAGCCAAATCTTAGGCTCAGACCTTGTGTCTTCTAACTGTATACACATTCAACTCAATCCAAAGGCACCCACGCGGATTGCCGCCCGTGCCGACACATCTATTATGAAAGATCACTGGCCTAACCAGCCATGGTGGACATAAAACTTACCATATTAGTTGATAACAATTTATATTAAGTGTTTGTTATGGGATTGGCCTAACCAGCCGCCTTGGACGTAGCCTGGCAGTACGGGACCCTTGCAACGCAAGTAGCGAGCCCCGATGCAAGTCCCCGTCTTACCGATCGCCTTACCAGCGTTGCCTATTACCCAGCTCGGCTACAACCAGTTTCTTCCTAGGCCGAGTCGGTCCCGTGGCCGCGGGTCGCCGCTCGAAGAAACCATTCCCCTTGTCGACAAGTTGTCCAAGTTCATAAGGGTTAACATGGTGTATTTTAGGATACCGTTGGGACTTGTTATGTGATCAATTCATTTACTTGGTTATTTTACTCTTTCCACTCTTTGTACTTCCTGTGCAGAGCCCCTAACCAGGGTTGCCTCGGCGACTACCCATCACTTAGACTTAACATTCTTTGAACTCAGGAAACGACTACTGCATAGCCTTCCAACTTAACTTGAACATAACGTGTTTCCATGAGTATCGACCGACCGTGGCTAACTCTCATACTGGACCAACCGTGGCTCGTGCCTTAAACCGACTCGTGTTCTACGCAACACTATCGCCCAAGTCATACTTCCTATGATGGGCCTTGGGGTCGTGGGACTATTTATCTTGACAACCGCAGAATGAGCGGGACAACACGTAGAATAACTTAGGTCGACCGGCATAACTTTGCCTAACTCACTCAAGCCTACAACATAACCCAAGGGACGAGCAAAGGCTATGCCAAGCCTTGCGGGACAGGACCGAGCATGCTTTAACAAGCATTTGTGCGGGCGACGTCTATGACTTAGGCTAACTCTCAGCTTTTGCACCGAAGACCAACTTTCCTTCTCCCAAGCCACGGGACGAAGGATCGAGTGTCATTTTCAAAGCACGCCGTGCACCAACTCTAAGCCGACAGTGGGACGTTTTCCATGTTCTAACTCGATTCAAACCGTCGGGATTATTCCCTTAGCTATGTGGATGCGTAGCTTTTATTATCAAGCCTAACTTGTGCAAGTTGAAAACACGATTTATTATGTGAAGGCAAAGATGAGGAGAGTTCACCGAAACTACCCCACCTGAGCGATGTCTCCGAGCAAGCCGTTGCAAGGCTAAGTCCGAACGTCGTCGGCGTTTCGATTCCTCCGATTGACTTTGCGGGACGGGGCACTACAATTAGTGCTTTCGTCCTCGCTTCGCACTGATCAAGACCCGCTCGCACCCAAACCAAACACTAAGTATCTTTGGTGAAACATGCATCTTAATTTGGTGATCTTTCTATTTAGCCTTAGGATTAGTTTCATGGCAATGTCAACATAGCGACTTATTATAAATGTGTCCAGTATCGTGTTCCTGCAGCAGATAAAGTTAGACATAATCTGGACATAAACATAGTGATTCGTGCACATTCCGTCCCATTTTGCTTAGCCTGCAATGGTTAGAACTTTACGAAGAGATCATACAATTCACGCAACCAACCAATCATAAACTTAGACAATGCCTAAGGGTCGCAGGCCCTGCGCCTGCACCTAACTCAAATCTCAGCCCATCGGCCCTATCTATATGAAGGTCACGGTGTTTCGCACCGTAATGGACTTGGCATCTCTTATGTGTAAGTCTATGATCACTTCGATACGGATTGCTAGCCTAGTATCCGAAGGATCCCAATCTTACTAATATCATAGCTTATCACAACACTGGACGGTCGCAATCCGTCCGAATGATGTGCACCATAAATACCATACATAATTTCCTCCTAGGCCGAACGGTCCCGGTGCCCCGGTCGTAACCGTCCAAGGGAAGTCGCACCCGTGCACGGGCCATCCGAGTCCATTGACCATGCAATACGCGCCATAGCATACAAGTCATACATTCTGACCCATCTCGTGTTCCATAAACATAATCTCGCTCCATAAACATATTTGCGTCTCATAAACATAATCCACCATCCTCACCTCATGCTCCGTCGGCATTATGCCCCAACACATCCGTATTGATGTACGACGCCCAACGGCTTAGAGATCTCGTACTTATGTTCAACGCGTTCCATTCATAAGTTATTCACATAGCCTAATTCCGTAGTTACTTATTCATTTCCTAGCTTTCGTGTACGAGGGCACGCTTAACGCCGTAATCAATGTTCTAGACCTAGTATTCAATGTTCTCGGAGCCGTACACGTGATGCACATCTCGATACTGTCTTTCAATGTTCTAACATCACCGCCCTACCACGATCCGTACACTTGATGCACGTCGCTTCAATTGTTCAATGTTCAATGTTCTATCTTAATGTTCAACATATACTCAGACCCGTAACCGTTCGAGCCACGTTCGCTTACTTAATGATAACTTATGCACGCATATATGGATATATTTTATTAGACGTGAAGGAATAGGGAGAGAGAGTCAAGAACCTGCCCACCTTAAGTCGATATGCCTTGTCGTTTCGCCGAGCTGAAGCGGCTCAATTCCATAACTTGCTTGCACAGCTAACTCTCTTGACTTAGCCATTCCGTTGAACTATTCGACTTATTCGGCCTACCACGCCCATGCCACGATCCGAAATCCAGCATAAAGGCATAGCCTGCACACCAAATCAACTAAAATCAGCACTTGCTTCAAACGGGACTTATCCTTTGCATCGATTCGATTCATAGATTTCAATCGACTCAAAGCTTACCTTTGGCCAACGTAACTCTTGCATCGATTTGCATCGATACTTCACCGGGTCAACATAACTCTTCAAGTCAACGACTCATCATAATGTACCGTACGGAGCGGGGCATTACATAATATACCACTCAAAACAAGGTTCGTCCTCGAACCGAAACCAACACTTAACTCCAAGTGTCTCGCTAGATCGTTTCACGATCTCGTGCTACTATCGTTGGAATCATACAACTTAGTTTGGATCATACACATATTTTAGGCGTCCCACCAATATATGCATTTCAGCCAAGCTCAGTTGTAGGATATCGGGACAACTAACAAGCTCAACTTAAATCTCAAGCACCAAATAGTCCGTACTCGACTTCGTCAGACCTTAACACATATTCCTAGAGTCCTACTCGCAAACATCTTCGTATATAACTTGATCTAAACCATAACTTCGATCTCATAAGTTTCTCGACGGCCATCTAACGCATGCATTGCATTAAGTCGTTGCGCATCCGATCGTAACAATTCTTCGCAATGCCTACTTGCCCAATCGTTTCCTATCTCTCACATAACTCAAGTCTTTCATCCAATCATTCATAACATTGGGCCTTAACGACATGGACTACGTCCAACATGTCACAAATTCCTTTGCCTATAATTCGTACTAAGTCTCACACACAACTATCCCAATACGACCCACGTTCTCGAACTGCCTACGCATCGCGTCTGGGGCTACCCCCGCTAGGTAACTTATCCAGACATCATGCTTAATCTCTTCCGACACAAAAGGTCCACTTGAGTCTACGATGCTCAAAGGCAACAATCTTTCTGACCCAAGGTCTTTTCGATACGTCCATCTCCTATTCTCGACCGAGTACGAATCCTTTACTCAATTCTCGAATCAATCCTGACTAGTTTATTTCGTAACATAGATAGCGCGCTCAACACACATAGCCTAACCGTTACTCAAACCGATCTACGACACAACTCTTAGGGTCGTTATACTATCCGTCGCTCTCGCGCATTGTCGAGTTCTTGCAATCGCCTTACCGCATCCCTATGCTAATTACGTTCCTTAACATTTATTCGATCATCGACCAACAAAGTCTATTTGCATACTTATTCGATCGATCATAATTTTTCTTTTTCTAACCATATCGTTCTAGTCGAAGGCTACTCGCTAACTTTCGAAACACAATACTCACTCGCTTAGACTTATCCTCAACATACACTACATCATTCCTTATCCTCGACAAAATTTCTTATGCGACTTCTTTAGGGTCATCCTATGGGACTTTAACATTCACTTGATTTGGCGGTCAAGTCTTCTAGGGTCATCTGTCCCGAAACTACGCTCGATAATTGAAGATCATCAACAAGGGACAGTTACAACGAACCATGCTATATCCTATCACGGAGCCAAATCAATTCCCGACAATTCCGATGAGACTTCATCAAATCCGACATAATTTACCAATTCCACAATTTATCTACCCCCGTGCAACTGATGCGTCGTTTACTACTCGAATCACTCATGTATTACCGTAGACTATTTTTGCTAGTTGTATGACATCTACTCGCCTCAAGCCCGAGTTTACCTATTCGTGATCATAGTTCGACACATTCCATAATCATCAAAACCACCCTCGAACAACTTTCACATCAAACCACAAGTCAAATCCAATTTGCCATACCTTGTAAGTTTAATCATCCCCGCTGTATGAATCACCATACCATCGCTCACGCGGAATGATCATCCTAATTTGGCGTGACGCATATGCGATGCTGGAGTTGCACTCGCATAAGACAAGAATGTCAACGTTGTGGTTATCCTCGAAACAATCAGGCACTTTCGTTTTCTTTCGAGTAACATCCATCGACTCTCAAATTCTCCGAAGCATTCCTACCATTGTCATCCAAATCGACATCAACTTAACTTGCATCTTATTCGTCCAACAACAATGCTCAACATAATTTTTGTTCATTCGATCAGAGTATCCCCGAGTTATTATATATCGTCTTTGATACGTGTTACGACCCGCACCCGCTTTTCGGATACGAGACGTGTCCAAGCCAGCCTACGCCGCAGAGTCGGCGGTAGAACGTTGTCAAGCCCGCAAGAAATAAATGCTCAAAATACACATTTGCTACTCATTCATATTTCTAGATTTATTACAACAGTTACAACATTTATATTTAAAGAAAATACAAGTTTTACAATTAAAGAAAGTAATACAATTGCTTTCTATTTCTAGGCTGGCCTCAGCATACCCAAATCTTTCCAGTGCTAAGAGTGGTCGCAGCTAAACCTGAAAAATGTTGGTTTCCAGTCAGGAATGGAACAAGTACACAAACCGACGGCAGTACAAAACACAATAGAATTAACAAGACATGAAAATAGCATATGGAATCTGAAAACTGTAAGATAACTGATGTCATAGCACGATAGAGAAATAAACAAGGAAAAACTAATAAAAGACATCTATCTAAGTGGTGTGAAATATCCTTTCGACATGTGAACGGCTAGGGGGTAAATACGGCTCACTGCACGTGTCGTGTGCAGCTGCTATCGTTCAAGAATAGACTCATGGGAAAATTCTGGGTAGTTCACATGTTTACTAAGATATTTCCCCTCCCGACTACTCCGTGTGACGAGCGTGTCAACAAGCAGCAAGATATATGTATAGACATGAAATAAAAAGACTACTATGAATCGGAAAGTAATCAGAAAGTGCACTTGCCTGAGATCCTTAGCTGGTGAAACCGACAATCCCGTTGCGTTTGGAATAGTCCACTTAGCCTAGGAAAATGTTCGAGTTGCAAGAAAATAGGAAATTATCGATTAGTTACGATTAAGGATTAATTTAGGTGAAAATTGATTTAGTGAAAGATGATCCCTTAAATCCTAATATATTTTTCTTCTCATTCTCTTTTTATACCTTAGAGGGGTTCATTTGGTAAGCCTTACAAAACATATTCGAAAATACTTTCAGAAAATATCCATTAATTACTAGTCAAAAATAAATATTTGGTTTTGAAAGTATTTATAAACTTATGTGTATAGATCTTATTGAAATTTATCTATAAATCTCATTTTTAGAAATATTTATAAACTATCTAGGATAGTATAATACATATTTTGAAAGACTTTTAAGAAAATACCATCGTTATATACACATATAAATATTTAACCCAAATATGTTTAAATATATATAAACCCTATTATCAAAAGTATATAAAAGCCATTAGAGAACATAATCGATATTTAAAAATATACTTATCTAGTAGGCATTTAGAAGTATACTTGAAAATCCATTTAAAGAATACTCATCAAAATATATGTATATGCCCAAAATCCTTAGCCCCAGCTATTTAAATCTCAATAAATTCCTAACCCTTATAAACATAAACTAGTCCAAAAATTCTTTACTTCCAATATATGAAAGCCCAAAAATAGAATTTAACTAAACCCATAATACAGCCCAGCCTCTTAATCCGAATAAAAATTCAGTTACTACCATTTGGCCAAGCCCAAACAATTATTAAATAATAAATGTAACTTTTTATAACCCAAAAACCCATGATATTCTCTCTCAGGAGAGAGAATGCCAATTCTCCCTAACTTTCCCCCAACTACTGAAAGCATAACAAAGAGGAAGAAATAGAAGAGAGGGAGAGGAAGAGAAAGCTTACAGAGGTTCGGGGCGGTCGCAGCGGCGCTCGAGGGACTTCCCGGAGGGGTCGCCGACGCGGGAGGTCGCGCCGGAGAAGAGGGGTGTCCCCACCGCGCGCGGCAGAGGGTTCGGCACAGTGGTCGGGGCGGCGCAGCTGTCCTCGAGGCGGTCAGTCGAGGAGAGGGCGGAACTCGGCGGCTTTGCAGCGGCGGATCACGGCGCCGACGGTAGGTCGGGTTCGGGAAGCAGGGGAGAGCCAGAGTCGTGGAGTCAGGGCTGCACGGTCTAGGAGGATCGTTGGGAAGGCGCGGCTTCGGCGACGCGGGGAGACCTAGATCGGTGACTCCGACGGCCTCGTCATCGAGGTTCGACGCACGGTGGCGCTCGCCGAGGGGGAAAACGTGGCGCACCGGTTGCTAGGCTCGCGGGGACGCGGAGTCGGACTCGATGTGGCGCCGGGGTCGTACTGGGCTTTGGGCGTACGGCGGAGGACCAGCTCATGGCGGTGGCGGAGCTTGTCGACGACGGAGCCCGATGGGGAGTAACGGCGCGAGGTGAGTTTGCCGGAGCCGGGGTCAGGATATTGGAATTTCTCTTGTAACCGCACTGTGTCGGAAGGATTGGACACATGATTCTATTGGTGTAAGGAACTGAATAAATGAATGGATCTAGACACGGACACAAACGCCCGGGAACGAACCCGCGGCTGGACACGACGACTGTGGTGGTGGTCACGGACACTTCGGCTCCATCATTTGTGTATAGGTTGTGTGTTGGCGGTGATGAGTACTGTGGTGCAGGGAAGAGCAATGGCGACGCTCGGTATTCGGCAGGACGAGGTGTAGCTGTAGGGTTTTATTGAACAAGAGATCGCTTCCCTTATATAGCCAAGCTCTGGATATACTCGAATCCTAGAGGGATAGAGAGAGATCCAATTTGAGTTTAAAAAAAATACCACTAAAGCTTGATATGGTTGCTACTACATTTACTTGATATAGTTATCTAACCTCAATGATGTTTCCTATAGAAGGACATTGACACTAGCTCTACGAAAGACCTTTAAAAAAATAGGTTACTTAAATCATCAAGCAATGATAGTATAACAGATGTGGCTTTATGAATATGAAATTTAAGATGTAAGATCCACATCCATGGAATATCGTTATGCAGCCGGATTGAGCTCACAAACTAAATGAATCAATATTAGCATTTTCTTTAGCATTTTCTAGTAGTTATTACCACAAAATTATGAAAATAATTATTATTACTTAAGCCAATTAAATCTTTAATTCAAGTTTAACAATCAACACTAATTCAAAAATAATATCGAGAATTTTTAAATTGTTGGAATATATATATATATCAACTAAAAGAAGATTAATTTAGATAACATATTTCATATTATCAAATGAATAGTTAATCAAATCTAATTTGATTAGCATAATAAATTAAAATCCGATCAAATATATTCATATATCTAAACATATTTAGTAAACCTTTATTTAACAATTAATAATAACAATAATGTAAAGTAATATTGATACCATTCAGGTATCTCTTATGAATAAAATATAATAATAAATCATGTAAAACTCCTAAATTTCTACTATTCTTTTTTTATTATTAAATTTAGTACTGTTTTAAAATTTATTATATTGTACGTCGCATGGTTGTATTGTACGTCGCGCACGACGTACTATTTTTTGTAATTGCTCGACGAGTGCGAATATGTACGAGCATACATATTTTAGAAAAATAATTTTTTTTTTCTTACACTTTCAAAATATTATTCTTGCCATAAAAAGTCTATTGTTTTTAGCAGTTATTAATAATAAAAATTTTCGTGCAAAAATATTTATTTCATAAATATTTATTTATTTTAAATAATAATGTATTTTCGAAATTAATTAATATTAATATTTTATTATTCAAAAAGATTTATTATTCAAAAGGATTATTATTTTCGAAATTTATTTATCATAGTATTTTTGAAAACATATTTTTGAAATATGTGTGACAGTTTAAGTTTTGATTTGATTCCATGGATACATTTAAATAGTAAACTATCTATATTTTAATTGATTTGATTTTAAACTAAAAGTAGTTAATTTGATTTAAATTAGATATTTAAAATTTGAATTGTATTTGGAATTAGATTTGTAATTGGATTTAGTTTTAAATTAAATATATGATTTATCTACTTGGGTTTTAATCTATTCCTAATCCTATCCAAAGTGGGAATTTTCACATCCTATAAATATAGGCAGGTACTCCTCCACATTATTCATCTTCCATGAAATTTCTCCACAAATTCCACAACCCAAGTTAGTGCCTCGTGTCTGTGTTCCACCATCAAATTCTTATTCCAATTTTTTTTTACAAATACATTTATGTTCCTGTGTCCGACACCCCGGACACGACAATCAACTAAACCCTAATCCTATTCTAATGGCCAGTCCTCGACTCCTGCCACCGTCGTCAACACCTCCCCCGACTCATCTCCGCCACCGACCTCGATCGTCCCCACAGACCATCCCGACCACCCACAGCACATTGCTGCCGCCACCAAACACCACACCCGCCACACGACAACCAACCAGACCCGACCATCCCTCAACACCACCACCATCACCAGCATCAACCCTTCCCCTCTGCCAATCCCAACACCATCGCCCGGAACCACCTCGGCATCCCTGCTGTCGACGTAACCCTACACCGACGGCAACACCCCGACCAACGGGACACCACCACCGCCACCACGGCCAATGGCCGGACCACCATCACCGCCACCCATCACAGCACACCAGAGGAAAAAAGAAGAAGAAAATAGAAACCAATAAGAAAACCCTAACCAGTACTCACCTGCCGCCATGGCCGCCTCCCGTCGGATCCGCCGCTGCCCGCGTGTCCGGAGTGCTCCTCCACCGCGAGCTCTCCTCCGCAAGCGTCGCACCGTCGTCGGCCGCACAACCCTCGCCGGAGCTCCGCCCCTTTCCTCCTTTTTACCTCCGCCGCGCCGCATCTCGACTCTTCCGTCGAAGCGCCCAAGCTCCGACGCCACCCGCGCAAACCCTAGCTCCGGCCCCACTGCGCCGGAGCAGCGCCTACCGCTCTGTTCCCGAGCGTCCTCTCTTCACCCTTCCTCCGCCTCACCCAAGCCTTGGCCGGACCGACTTCCGGGCCTCCTCATTCCCTCCTCTTCTCTAACCGTCACCACCGCGCCTCCCGATCGTCGGCGCTGACACTAGCCAGCCACCGCCACAGCCGGTGACCTAGCCGCATCCCGACCCTTCCGTCGAGCGCCCAAGCTCCGACCGCCCCCATCGCCTAGATCTCCTTCCACCGCCCAGCACAGCGTCCTCGCCACCGCGCGCCGCCGCCTCCTTTGTAAGGCCGACCGCCCTCTCGCCGCTCCACCGCTCAGACCCCAAGCCCTCTTCTCCCTCTCTCTCTCTCCATTCTGCTCCTCACTTACTCGTTCCCTCGCTCTCTATCAGTCTCATCATCTCTCTCCTCCCTTTTGTTTTTTTTTCTTCTTACCATTGTTCACATCTATCCCGAGGAGAGTAACAGTTTTTATTTTAATTTATTTATTTATTTATTTATTTATTTATTTGCTTTGTTTGTTTAGTTAACTTATTTTAAATAGTTATTAATATAGTTAATAGTATGTTTTAGTGTTAACATTACAGTAATTAGTTATTACCATGATTATCTTTATTATTATTGTTATTATTATTATTATTATTATTATTATCATTATTATTTTCTGATTTATTATTCTGATTATTATTATTATTATTACTATTATTATTATTATTGTTATTATTATTATTATTATTTCATTTTTGGTTGGTATTGTCTTATTAATTAGATTTTTTGTCTTGTTCCTAATTCTCTTTGAGTATTATCATTACCATTATTTTTATAGTAATATTAGGATTACTAATATTATTACTATTGATTACTATTTTATTGGATATTATTGCTAAACATTATATTTAATATTTTACTATTATTATTACTATACTTTTTGTAACTAATATTATGTTACTATAAATAACTGATTTTTGCGTAATTGGGTATCAAACAATCTTTTCAAATTATTTTGTAAAATATGGATATATAGTTATATAAATAATTGGTTTGGCTTATATTTCGAAATATAGTTTTCTGCCTATAATTTCAAGTTTGACAACTTAGAGTTTTGTCGAAAACGATTTTTGACTTTAAAGTATTTCTTTTAAACTTAAACTGGTTTTCGATTATTATAAATAGTAGTTCTCTAAAATCGTATATGTTATTATTCATCTTTTCTTTCTTTGACTTTTCTCCTTCCACGACCAAGCCTATTATTCCAATTTCTTCGCCAATCCTGTCCTTCCTCCATATGTCCCCCTTAACCAATTTGACCGTTCTGGACCCAATGGAATTGTCCGTGCCATCAACGGAGGTCCCCGTGTATAGTTGTTGCACCGAAGTCGCAGTTCGTGCCACCGTGATTATCGCAGCACACCAGGCGCTCTACCAGGCAAGACACCTTGCCATTAGCTGTTTAATTATTTTAGCTCATATTTTATGCATTATTATTATTTTCTCTATGCAAAATAAACTGTGATACATAGCATAACCTGTTAGAACTTACTGTTCATTTATTGTTCCTGCTATGTATTATTTTTCTTACACATAAACCTAGATTTTAAGGGACCACCTTGTGAGTTGCATTCATGGCCTTGACACGTTGTAGCACGAAGTTGTGTGTCGCATGTAGAACACGGACATACGTGACTGGCTGGCCACTGGTGCGTATAAGCCGTGCGATAGGAATAACCGCTAATAGAAATTGCATGCTAGTTTGACTTAGCGGTTATAGAGGTTTACTGTTGTGGATACAACATGGTAGGCATTGGGTGGGAAGAACATCTCCTTAATGTATGGATCATTGATGCACTGCCCTGATAGCCGGTTATCTCCAGTGGGAGGTACGGTCCTGATTGTCGGTTATCTCCAGTGGGAGGTACGGTCCTGATTCCTGATTTCTGATTCCTGACTGAGCCGGCCCATGCGTCAAAGGTTTGTTCTTTAAATTGCATACTCACTATAGTACGGTTAGGTACCCTATTGTATGTGTCCTTTAATTATTGAGCAATATTTATTCAGTTTATATGGCATGATATTATGTGTCTTGTTACGTCCCTCTGAGGACCTGGTTGTCTTGCCAGGTGTGTGCTATTGTCTTTCGCAGGTGCTTTCGCTCTAGCCGTGATCTTCGCTATTTCTTCGAGGATGATTGCATTTGAATCGTCTTCGCTTCGCTCGCCGTTCATTTCATTTCCCATGTATTTTATTTTTCTTATTTTGTTGGTATTGGATTTGTCTCCGCCCAACATATTCTATCAAGACTATCATTATCATTTTATGATATCTTTATTTCCTTTATTTTGTGTGGATGAGTTTAGTTATGGTTTACTGCATTTTACAGCTTATGTATTTATACGAGGCTTCCATATATTGGAGTATACTTCGTATGAATATAGCTGGCATGTCTACGTTCCTAGTCCTACGTATTTTGGGACTGGGGCGTTACATGTTTTTGTGGTGGCCCATGCAGGTCAACATAAATTGTTTGGTTACTTTACCGTACCAAGCAAGCCTGCGTATATGATTAGAAGTCTAGGATCTCATCCACATACTTGACCACTTTCTTCGATCTATCGTTTGACTCATCGACTGCATCTTGCTTGCTTCCTTCCATCTCTATTCTTATCTTCCCTTCGTGCTTGCTAGATATTGACCCTACTAGTTAGTTGTCCCAAAACACCATTAGTTTAATTCTTTAAGTTGGGTAGAATACCTTATGACCTAGCAACCCCTTTGTCCTTGCGACCTATCTTGGCAAGCCTACTTAGATGCTAGAATTTAGAAAACCTTAACCCATCTAGACAACCAAGCCTTGGTCAATAAAAACCGTAGAATGATAGTATAGGAATAAGCAAGACTTAAATTCTTATGACTCTTAGACTATTCATATTTTCTTTATTTCAAATCTTAATCACTCGTGCCTATGTATTTACCATTTGATTAAATGATGCTAATATAGCCTAGTTTTTGCAAGCTTATTATTTATCAAAGTTTGTTCATGACAATATGCTATTGAGTACTCACTAGCCTATTGTCTAATCAGAACCGGTGCATAATGGTCTGATCAACCAAGTGCACTTTGGTTCGCTTTTGTCTATTACTCTACGTGGATGGAAACATAATTAAACGTGGTCCTTACAATCCATCCACGACTGCCTTGACAATTCCTTTGAAATTCTTTTCGGTCGTCTTTGAATCACGTACTCGTATTCGATAAGATCGTCTTTGAACCCCTTAATGCTTTCGCCTTCACTTATTCTAGAAGGACGAACGCGTTATACTAGAACTTTCTCTAGCCTTCCTATTGGCTATGACCATTCTCGCTTGTTATTGCTATATCTTCATCCTAAACTCCTCGCCCTCTTTCTCGCCCTATAATTACTATTATGACCTTCTGTCACGACCCGCACCCTGAAGAGGGGCACGAGCACGTAGTTACGTCCAGCCTACGCCGCAGTATCGACGGTAGAACGCTGTATATAGGGTCTGTAAATGCCTATGACTAACAGTTAAAATGTACCTGTACAGTATATACTCTCCGAATGGAGGTGACATAACAATACAGTCTCAATCACAGAATAAAACTAAGGTAGATAGCTCAGAGGAAAGACATATGATAGATGAAAGAGTAAATAAGTGCAGAGTCCAATACAAGCCCAGATATATACATCACAGGGTATCAAAATAGAATATAGAACTACAGTTTGATAAGCTAGCTGGATCGCAGTCCAGTCAAACCTAGTTAACCTACACTACTCTGAAAGTACAAAATCTAGTGGCTCTACTATAAGGCCACGATCTAAGGCTACTCCATCTGACTCGAGCCCATAATAGGTCGAGCAGTCCGCCTCAGAGTCATCTGTAATATATCATAACGATATCCTGTCAGGAAAATGAGCAAGTATAAATACTAAGAGCAGTTCCATGTGAATTGACAAATTCTATAAGAGACAGTATAATGAACTATAAGACAAAGATATATGAAAACTTGGGAACCGTTCGGAAGCCGAGTTACAACCCTTAAACCAAACAAGGACCGAGGTTGTAACTCTTCTCCCGAGCAGAACTTAGTCTCCAATCAAGGTACAATGTAAAGGCAAGTAGAGCATGTGAGTAACTGTATATCATGGCATGGTGAGAAAATACTGAATGTAGAACAGAGCAGGATATACGATAAGATAAAGTAAATATAAAATGTGATTTGAATTATTAGAGCGTTATGTGATCGGCTTGGAAAACATGATCAGGCTTTCCATCCGACCGGCTATGAACAATGAGTACAATAGAACGGTAAGGCCGGTCACCATGGAAAGCTATGAACGATGTAGGGTAAGGCTTTACCTGTCGTGAGGCGAGGGTATAGCTATGAACAATGTCTACAGTAGAACAATATGGGAATTTGATCACACAACCACTAATAACTCCCCATCCCCGAATAGTATAAAGGATCCGGACATAACACGTCATGACACGGGATTCAAAAGCAGGTGATCAGCCCACTCCCAAGTCCATGTCTATACAAGTACAAGTAACAAGTCGAGTCATGTACCAATATACCAAGTAACCCGGGAACAATATCTCATGACAGGATCCGACATATACTAGTCCGTGAACCATCGTGTTAGGAATCAAGTAAGACACTACAACTGAATCAGATATAGCAGATATCAAGACAATGAAAACTATCAATGAATGTACTCGCCTGCTGTCCTGAGCTGTATGGTATATCAATGCTCAGAGCGGTATCAGAAGACCTAAATATGAGATACTGTAAGTTAATTTAGGTCTAAACAAGTTTAGGAATGATTTACAATGAATGATATGCAATCTAGGTCAAACTAGGTCTCATTGAGTCACACTAAGTCCTGTCAAGTCAATCTAGGTCAAATCAAGTTATATCAAGTTAATCTAAGCCTAACCAAGTCAATCCTAGGTCATACCAGGCATCACGGGTCAAAACAAGTCGAAGAAAGTCAAACGGGATCAAGAGTTGGCCTACAGTTGACTTTTGGTCAACTGGTCAACTCTGGTCAACTCTAGGTCAACCCTGGTCAACCTTAGGTCAATGGTGACTAATAGTTGACTTTTGGTCAACTACACAAGTCTAATGGAAATTGGGACTAATTTGGGTAAAGCGTTGACCCATAGTTGACTTTCGGTCCAAAAAGTCAACCGGGGTCAAGACTAGGTCTAGGCGACCATTTCTAACTATTACCAACCTCTACAACCCATATCCAAGTCCATCTTCGAAACTCATATCTTGGCCGTAGGCCAATATCCTATTTTACCCTTAAAAAGGGTAAAATTCTAGCTTCGGCAACTATCCAGTTAGCCTACCTACGCTTGGTATTTTGACCTGATCTCCCTAGGGTAGTATGATACTAGCCTATACATATAATATCTATCAAAATACCTAGGTAACGTGGACATTCGGTCCATGATACGGCCCGTTGTCAAAATCTTGAATATTTCAAGATACGCACCGATACGACGCGATACCGGCGCCCTACGACTCCGATTTCCACCCGGAAGCCTACCTGCAAAATCTAAATCACGTATTCATGCCCCACGCCAAGTTTCAACTCAATCGGATACTCCGAGCTCCGTTTCGCCCTCTAACTCGGTTTTTCCCTTTTTCTATTCTAGCCTTTTCCCTTTTCTTCTAACTTCTTTCAATCTTTCCTTCTAACCTCTAATTCTTTCCTAACTTCTCATTCCATAATCTTCTTCTACTCTTCTCTACGATTCCAACCATATATAATACATATATATATATATATCTATATATACATATATACTTAGGTGAAAGGGGGGGTTTAGTAGGCTTGAAAGCCAAATAGGGGGAAAAAATCCTGGCAGCAGCTGCTACTGCTGCAGCAAAAGCTGCTGCTGCTGCTGGGTTTCATCTTCTTCTTCATCTCATCTTCCTCCTACTACTCTCTCTCTCTCTCTATATATATATATATATATATATTTTTTTTTTTATATATTTATATATATATATATATATATATATATATATATATATATATATATATATATATATATATATATATATATATATATATATATATATAACCATCTATCTATCTATATATATATATATATCTATCCATAGGTATATATATATATCTATCTAACCATCTATATATATATATATATATATATATTTTTTTTATCTAACCATCTATATATATATATATATATATATGTATATATATATATATATATATATATATATATGTATATATATATATATATATATATATATACACACAACACTCATACATCTATACATATACATACATACACACCTATATCCATATACATATATAAATACACACTCATATCTATATATATATATAAATACACTCTCTAAAATATATATATATATATATATATATATATATATAATACACACACACACACACAAATACATATATAAATACACACACACCACTCTCACAACACCACCATCCCCATGACACAATTTCATATCAATATATATATACACAACACATAAATACACATGTATATATATATATATATATATATATATATATATATATATATATATATATATGTATATATATATATATATATATATATATATATGTATATATATATATATATATATATATATGTATATATATATATATATATATATATATATATATATATATATATATATATATATATATATATATATATATATATATATATACCACTCTCTAAGGATTAAATCCTAATAAATCATTAACCTATTTTTCTATGGAAAACCTACAAATTTGTGGGCAAATGGAAGAGAATCTTCTCCTCTCCATTTAATGTGAAGGAACTATATGCAAAAGAGAATTAAATTAGAAAATTAAAGCTTACCTAATTAGTAGGTTGAAGAGGAAGAAAAAGCTTGAGAAGAAAATTAAATTTGGAAGAGAGAGAGAGAGAGTGTTTCTTAGTGGTGAAGGAAGAGGGGGGGCCTATAGGTGGCCGGCCATGACATGGTGGTGAGGGGCACTTGTAAATTACAAGTTTGCCCCTCCCTAAGCCTAATATTAAATAAAATCCAAATTAGGTTTAGGAAGTTGCTAAAAATAATTAAAAATCATAATTAAACTAAATTACTCATGGGTGACTAGTCCAAACTCTTAAATCCTAAAATTTAGTGTGGTGGACCATGGTTAGCTAACAGGCTAATTACAGCTCAAGTCGAAATTCACCGGGGTCCCGAATTAACTCGGAATGCGATAAAATTCGAACCCGACTCCTATAATAATTAAATAATAATATTCATGAAATAAAATTTCCAAAAATATAAAAAAATGGAAAATTACCATTTTACCCCTAACTGGAAAAAGTGAGGGTGACAAGTCTATCCACCTTAAAAGAAATTTCGTCCTCGAAATTAAAACCAAACAATAGTAAATACCAAAATCACAAGTCATGGCTTAAAATTTAAATGATTAATATCTCAAAAATCAAGCATGAAATAAATGACTAAAATTATAAAATTTAAAATTACTCTCAAATAGAAACTGGGTGCTATAAGTCTATCCACCTTAAAAAATTCATCCTCCAAAAATTAAAACAAAGTAAACACAGAAAAATTATGCAGTTCGATAATCGTATGCGTCTGTCCAATCATCATGATACTCAGAATCTCCGTCATGCCAGTGAGCAAGGCTACGATAATCACAGAGTCCTCGACTAAGGTACATATCTCTAGAATTATGGTATTTAAAATTTTTGCATTGCCGCTAGCTTGGCAGCGAAAACCTTAAATTTCCACACCCAAGAAATACGACCATAATCCGACTATATGTCCTCACTATGCCTGCTAGCATGACCCTAGAGTATTCTAAAATCTCATAATCGAGGCGACCTAGCCCATACGACTTATCTCAGAAGAAAATCACATCACAAGAACAATTTTCATCCAACGATCAAAGAACAGATAGAATCGAGTTTCAAGACAGTTTATAAGAAGGCAAATGCGGAAAAGGAGATCGAAAGATTGGAACCTGCTATCTGCTCTGCTACTGCCTGAGTGGGCTCAACTGTCATGGCGAAAGCACGCCCTTGCTGGCCTCCTCTAGCCTGCTGTACTCCGTCCTGGCCTGCCTGTCTGGCTGCACGGGCAGCACAGTTCTTCACCTGGTGGTCTGGAGCTCCACAGAATAAACAAACTCCCTGCTTCATCCTACAATCCTTTCGGGTGTGCCCCATCTTCTTGCAGAAGGCACACTGGATGGCCTGCCTCTGGCCCTGTCCCTGGTGCTGCTGGGCACGCGCTGGTGCCTGCTGAATCTGCAACAGAGGCTGCTGCTGAAACGACCTCTGCTGCTGCTGCTGAATGTGGGGGCGCTTGGCTGGTCCCGCACTGGAACTCGCCCCTATAGTATCTCCGCTCCTCTTCGGCCTGAGGCCGAAGTCCTCCTCTGTGATCTGCGCGTCCATCAATATCTGATCGAACATCGCGTCACGGCGACCTGAGGTGCGGGTGCGCACTGCATGAATAAGTCCCCTGCGGAACTTACGAGCCTTCTGCCCCTCATCCTGGATCATATCGTGAGCAAACCTGCTAAGGCGGAAGAACTCAGCTGCATACTCGTCCACCGACGAGTTCCCCTGAACTAGACCCACGAACTGGCCCTCCAATGCTGTAAGAGCCACGTCCGAAAAGAACTTCTCCTTGAAGAGCCTCCGGAAGTTCTCCCAAGTCAGCCCTCTCACCGACGCACGAGGATCCGTGCGGTACCATGTCAGCACAATGTCGAAGAATCGGTTGGCTGCGGTCGAAACCCAAAGCGCTCTAGGAAGCTTTGCCAGCTCCATGCTCCGCTGTACATCCTCTAGCCAGTCGTCTGCATAGAGGATGCCCTCCGTACCTGTGAAGTCCCTGGAGCTCATCTTCCTGAAGTCCAATACTGTCCCCGGCCTGGACTGCTGCTGGTACGGCTGCTGGCCAGTAGGGCCCTGCACCGTACCTGGTGCCACTCTCTCTACTGCTGCTAGGGCAAGCTGATGCGAGTTCTCCATACTCTGCCTCAGCATCTCGATCTGTCGGTGTGACGCCTCCGACTGGCGCTGCGACGTCTCTGCCTGGGCCCGCTGTGTCTCCATCATCTGCTGAAGGAGAAGGAACATATGATGCGTATCCGTCGGTACCGGTGGTGATGGCGGCAGTATCTCCGGAACAACGGCCGTAACCCTCTGGGGTGGAGGTGGTAGACCTCCCTGTGCAACTGCCTGGGTCTCCAGAATAGTAGAATCACTGGGGCAGTCTCGTGAACCTCCTCCTCTGCCTGATCAGATCTCTCAGGCAAACTACTCGATCCAGTGGCCTGCGGGTGCGTCTTCGTCATCCTGGAGACGAATTGAAACAAAGAGATCAATATGGCACATGAGTAGATTATCAAGGAAGGACAGTTAATTTAATACAAGGAGAGTAATCATGATAATCAAAGATCGAAAATTTCCTAGGTGTGATTGAGAAACTCTTATCATATCCTAGGTCCTACGTCCTAATCGCAGGCTCGTAATTAGTACTCTAAGTCAAGCACCATTACGAGATCGCACTAATTGTGACACCGGACCTGCATGGGCCACCACAAAAATGTGTCACGACCCGTACCCTGAAGAGGGGTACGAGCACGTGGTTACGTCCAGCCTACGCCGCAGTATCGGCGGTAGAACGCTGTATATAGGGTCTGTAAATGCCTACGACTAACAGTTAAAATGTACCTGTACAGTATATACTCTCCGAATGGAGGTGACATAACAATACAGTCTCAATCACAGAATAAAACTAAGGTAGATAGCTCAGAGGAAAGACATATGATAGATGAAAGAGTAAATAAGTGCAGAGTCCAATACAAGCCCAGATATATACATCACAGGGTATCAAAATAGAATATAGAACTACAGTCTGATAAGCTAGCTGGATCGTAGTCCAGTCAAACCTAGCTAACCTACACTACTCTGGAAGTACAAAATCTGGTGGCTCTACTATAAGGCCACGATCTAAGGCTACTCCATCTGACTCGAGCCCATAATAGGTCGAGCAGTCCGCCTCAGAGTCATCTGTAATATATCATAACGGTATCATGTCAGGAAAATAAGCAAGTACAAACACTAACAGCAGTTCCATGTGAATTGACAAATTCTATAAGAGACAGTATAATGAACTACAAGACAAAGATATATGAGAACTTGGGAACCGTTCGGAAGCCGAGTTACAACCCTTGAACCAAACAAGGACCGGGGTTGTAACTCTTCTCCCGAGCAGAACTTAGTCTCCAATCAAGGTACAATGTAAAGGCAAGTAGAGCATGTGAGTAACTGTATATCATGGCATGGTGAGAAAATACTGAATGTAGAACAGAGCAGGATATACGATAAGATAAAGTAAATATAAAATGTGATTTGAATTATTAGAGCGTTATGTGATCGGCTTGGAAAACATGATCAGGCTTTCCATCCGACCGGCTATGAACAATGAGTACAATAGAACGGTAAGGCCGGTCACCATGGAAAGCTATGAACGATGTAGGGTAAGGCTTTACCCGTCGTGAGGTGAGGGTATAGCTATGAACAATGTCTACAGTAGAACAATATGGAAATTTGATCACACAACCACTAATAACTCCCCATCCCCGAATAGTATAAAGGATCCGGACATAACACGTCATGATTCGGGATTCAAAAGCAGGTGATCAGCCCACTCCCAAGTCCATGTCTATACAAGTACAAGTAACAAGTCGAGTCATGTACCAATATACCAAGTAACCCGGGAACAACATCTCATGATAGGATCCGACATATACTAGTCCGTGAACCATCGTGTTAGGAATCAAGTAAGACACTACAACTGAATCGGATATAGCAGATATCAAGACAATAAAAACTATCAGTGAATGTACTTGCCTGCTGTCCTGAGCTATATGGTATATCAATGCTCAGAGCGGTATCAGAAGACCTAAATATGAGATACTGTAAGTTAATTTAGGTCTAAACAAGTTTAGGAATGATTTACAATGAATGATATGCAATCTAGGTCAAACTAGGTCTCATTGAGTCACACTAAGTCCTGTCAAGTCAATCTAGGTCAAATCAAGTTATATCAAGTCAATCTAAGCCTAACCAAGTCAATCCTGGGTCATACCAGGCATCACGGGTCAAAACAAGTCGAAGAAAGTCAAACGGGGTCAAGAGTTGGCCTACAGTTGACTTTTGGTCAACTGGTCAACTCTGGTCAACTCTAGGTCAACCCTGGTCAACCCTAGGTCAATGGTGACTAATAGTTGACTTTTGGTCAACTACACAAGTCTAATGAAAATTGGGACTAATTTGGATAAAGCGTTGACCCATAGTTGACTTTCGGTCCAAAAAGTCAACCGTGGTCAACCGGGGTCAAGACTAGGTCTAGGCGACTATTTCTAACTATTATCAACCTCTACAACCCATATCCAAGTCCATCTTGGACTTCGAAACTCATATCTTGGCCGTAGGCCAATATCCTATTTTACCCTTAAAAAGGGTAAAATTCTAGCTTCGGCAACTATCCAGTTAGCCTACCTACGCTTGGTATTTTGACCCGATCTCCCTACGGTAGTATGATACTAGCCTATACATATAATATCTATCAAAATACCTAGGTAACGTGGACATTCGGTCCATGATACGGCCCGTTGTCAAAATCTTGAATATTTCAAGATACGCACCGATACGGCGCGATACCGGCGCCCTACGACTCCGATTTCCACCCGGAAGCCTACCCACAAAATCTAAATCACGTATTCATGCCCCACGCTGTCACGCCCCGCTCCCGTAGGAGCGATCGTCCTCGCTAAGGCGTGATGCCGCACGAGCCTAGGTTGCGCTCATGCAAGGCGGGTTCCATAACGGCCGATTTCAGCGACTGCGACGGGGTCGTCGCACAGAAGTCCCAAGCAGAGACATTGAACACGCAGCAGAAATTTAGAAGAAACACAAGTTATTCAAAGAAGCTCTTTTATTGATATTGAAACAAACGGTTACATTGGGGGCACAAGGCCAAGATTACAATCACTCAAATACACTCGTCTCACATTACAAATCGCTCAGCTCTCTCTCATCTCTCGATACATATTGTCGATCCAGCGGAAGCTTCGGAAGGCGATGTCCATACATTATGTCCCGTATAAGTCTTTGAATCCATGCGGCCGCACGCTTCGAACCGCCAAGGAACTCCGTGCCTCGACGCATCCAAGCGAGCTCCGCGCCACGAGCTTCTACCTGTGCCTGCACATAAACACTGTGTGGGTGTCAGTACCACTGTACTGGTGGAGTGAGCTCCTCGCCCACCCATACAAACGGACACCGTTTATTTTACTTTGTGCAATACAAGCCCCCCCTTTTTCGATTGTCTTTCTAGTCTTGCCTTAGGATTGATTTTAGGACCGACGCTCGGCCTATTTAGTGTCTTTAGACCATCTTCGTGCCTTGCACTAATAACGTACCCATACTTTGTCTCTAGACCTTTTTCGTGTTTACATTGTCAACGTACCGACTCACACTTGTCTTTCGTACCATACTCTTAGACGTAACGACTAGGTCGTGTCAAATACTTGCCTAACGGCCCTTCTCGACTTAACTCGAAACGTATAACCCAACTTGTGGAACCGATGTTAAGAACTCAAGTATGACAACGTATCTCGTGCCAAAGCACGTGTCTTTACGTATAACCGAATCGTAGGCTTTATAACACTTTGGTGCAACCGAGCACACATTTCACCATTTCGTCGCATACCGTGCTTACATTTCCTTTGTTAGGACCGACACCGTGCATGCGGATTCGCCGCTTAGCACGCCAATTATCTATATGAAAGGCCACTGGCATGACAAGCCATCGCGGACATAGCTCGGGCAGGCGGCGGGTCCTTCGATGCAAGGTTGCTAGCCCCATGGAAAGCCCCCGACTACCCACGCAATAAAAGCATGCGCGCTATAACGTCTACCCCCTAGGATGACTGGGCCCGGTGCCCCGGCGTATAACCAGTCTAGGCAGAAATCCTTGTCGACAAGGTGTCCAATGACCACGCACCTACGGAACATCTAGACTCACGTAAATGCATGGCCTACTTGTTGGTACGACCGGAACTATACTTAGCAACTCGTGCTCCGAATCACACTTGGCATAACGTGCCTCGGGACCGCGAGACTCCCAACCGAGGATCGCCTCGAACTTCTTAACGTGGATAGGAACGCGAGACTCCCAACCGAGGGACCGCCTCGAATACTTAACGTGTATAGGAACGCGAGACTCCCAACCGAGGGACCGCCCTCGAATACTTAACGTGGATAGGCACGCGAGACTCCCAACCGAGGGACCGCCTCGAACTACATTGAACTCGAGGAAACGACTACTTTGTAGCCTTCCAACTTAACTTGAACAAACGTGTCCCTTAAGTGCCATGGACCGTGGCTAACTTTACATCGTGCCAACCGTGGCTCGTGCCTGTAACTGACTCACGTCCAACGTGACGCTATCACCCAAGTCATACGTTATATGACGACACTTGAGATCGTGGGACTATTTAACTTGACAACCGCAGAAAGAGCAGGACGGCACTTAGAATGATTAGGTCGATCGGCATAACTTTGCTAACTTACTCAAGCTACAACTTAACCGAGGGACGAGCCAAGGCTATGCCAAGCCTTGCGCAGTGGAAACGTGCATGCTTTATCGAACATTTATACGGACGACGCCTATGACTTAGGCTAATCATCGTTTGTGTCGAATACCAACTTTCCTTCTCCCAAGCCACGGGACGAAGGACGAGTGTCATTTTCAAAGCACGACGTTTGCACCAACTCTAAGCCGACGTGGGACGTTTTCCATGTTCTAACTCGATTAAAACGTCGGGATTTTCCCTTAGCTATGTGGATGCGTAGCTTTTTATCAAGCCTAACTTGTGCAAGTTGAAAACACGATTTATTATGTGAAGGCAAAGATGAGGAGAGTTCACCGAAACTACCCACCTGAGCGATGTCTTCGAGTCGCCGTTGTAAGGCCAAGTCCGAACGCGTCGGCGTTTCGCCTCCGATTGACTTTGCGGGACGGGGCACTACACACGCAAAGTTTCAAACTCAATCGGATACTCGAGCCGTTTCGCCCTCTAACTCGGTTTTTCCCTTTTCATTCTAGCCTTTTCCCTTTTTCTAACTTCTTTCAATCTTTCCTTCTAACCTTAATCTTTCCTAACTTCTCATTCCATAATCTTCTTCTACTCTTCTCTATGATTCCAACCATAGATAATACATATATACATATATATATCTATCTATATCTATAATATACTTAGGTGAAAGGGGGGGTTTAGTAGGCTGAAAGCCAAATAGGGGGGAAAATCCTGGCAGCAGCAGCTGCTACTGCTGCAGCAAAAGCTGCTGCTGGCGGTTTCATCTTCTTCTTCATCTCATCTTCCTCCACTACTCTCTCTATCTCGCTCTCTCTCTCTCTATATATATATATATATATTATATATATATATATATATATATTATATATATATATATATATATATATATATATATATATATATAATATATATATATAACCATC